>VMKM01002431.1:0-71624 GCA_008360985.2 Macquaria ambigua
TGTAAATATAAAGAGTCGGTCTAGACCTGCTCTATACGAAAACGTGCCCTGAGATAACTTTGTTATGATATGGCGCTATATAAATAAAACTGAATTGAATTGAAATGCTGTTGTGTTTTGTGAAATGTTGTTTTGTCAAATGTTGTGTTTTGTGAAATGTCGTGTTTTGTGAAATGTCATTGTGTTTTCCGAAATGTTTTGTCAAATGTTGTTGCGTTTTGTCAAATGTTGTTTCAAATGTTGTTTTGTTGAATGTCATGCTTTGTCAAATGTCATTGTGTTTTGTCAAATGTTGTTGTGTTTCAAATGTTGTGTTTTGTGTTTAAGACTGCTGTGGTTAAACCTCTACTTAAGAAACCACACACTGATCTCTTGTCCTAGCTGTCGGTGCCTCATTCCAGGCATTTGGGTCTGGATCTTCGTCCTCCAGGAGATCTGGCCTCTCCTCGTCTCTCTCTGTTGTGCGCATGTTGAGAGGAGGTTGTGTGGCTCAGGTCCTATGTGTTTGGCGACACCAACATCTTTAATTTTGTTGTCTGATTGTCCATCCTGTAATTTCACTATATTGGTTTATTCTGTACACGTGACATCTATTGCATCTATTGATTATACCCTCTCTTTTGATCAGATCTTTCACATATGCAACATAGTTAAAATTAGGTAATTTCTGTCTTTGGCTGATGCAGAGATCCTAATTCATGCCTTTTGGCAAATTTGAAATTTTTATATATATATATATATATATATATATACACATATATATATATATGTGTGTGTGTATATATAATATGTATGTGTGTATATATATATTATGTATATATGTACATATATATGTATGTGTGTGTGTGTGTGTGTATATATATATATATATACATACATACAGTCATGGCCAAAAATATCGGCACCCTTGCTATTCTGTCATAAAATGCAACCCTTCTCCCAGAAAATTGTTGTAATTGCAAATGTTTTGGTATTCACATGTTTAGTTCTTTTGTTTGCATTGGAACAACACAAAAAATCTGAGAAGCAAAGTCCAACTTGAAAACATTTCACACAGAACTCAAAAAATGCACTGGACAAAATTATTGGTACCCTGTCAAAATTGTGAGAAATAATTGCATTTCAAGCATGTGATGCACCTGTAATTTGTATTTAGACCCACCTGTGGCAAGTAACAGGTGTGGGCAATATAGTAATCACACTTGCAACCAGTTAAAATAGAGAAAAGTTGACAACCTTTGGGTTGTGTGTCACACCGAGCATGGAGAAAAGAAAGAAGAATAAAGAGTTGTCTGTGGATTTGAGAGCCAAAATTGTGGAAAAACATGGACAATCTCAAGGCTACAAGTCCATTTCCAGAGATCTTAATGTTCCTGTGTCCACTGTGCGCAATGTTATCAAGAAGTTTGCAGCCCATGGCACTGTAGCTAACCTCCCTGGACGTGGACGGAAGAGCAAAATTGATGTCAGATTACAACGAAGGATTGTTCGAATGGTGGATAAAGAACCTCAATCAACTTCCAAGCAAATTCAAGCTGACCTGCAGACAGTGTATATCTGTAGATAGAGATCTATGTCTGTCTATGTCTGCTGCCTGTCTGTCTGTCTGTAATCTGTATCTGCCTGTCTGTCTCTAATACTATATGTCTCTGCTATATCTGTCCTTACCCTGTCTATCCTATATATATACTATATATATACTGTATATGTATATATGTATACTTAATATGTAATATATATATGTAATATGTATGTATATATTTATTAGAGATAGATATATAGATAGAGATACATGTTTTTGCTCTTATGCAAAAGAGGTACTCATTTCAAACTCATCAGCTCTGTTTTTCCATACTGCACTTCAACATGAGGCTGGTGTTTTAACTCATCCACTCTGGAGAGCTCCCTTTACAAATACGGAAACACTGGCTTACTCTGGATGGAATCCCAAAATAAAGACAAAGAGAAGTGTTTCCAAATGTATCTGCATTATTGTGGACACAGCCTTATCCAGAGCAACACAAGTTTGCTTCATAATATATCAATAATCCATGTGCTTCTCAGGGACTGTATGAATGTAGTTTGTGAATGTATGTGCACTTCATCCTCTACCAAGGTTATCTGAAGACAGTGAAGACATGCCATAAAAAAAAAAAACAACACATTAGCACCCTGCAAGGTGATTAAATCAGCAGCAATTAACCTAAATGTCCCAGTTGCCTCTTAGGATGCCTCTTAGGGTGTGATAGACAGATGCCATCTGTCTATCACATCTATCACAGGCAAACTTCAACCAATCAATTCAATGAACCAAATGACGTAGTAGAAGAGCTGAAGCCAGTCGGGAGAAAAACGAAAACATGTTTTCCATGGAGAAAAGCCTTCAGTGCTGTACTTTGCTCTTCTGTCAATGAAGACGTACTCTACAGTTCTGATATAACTGATGCTATAGCAGCGTCTACACCAGGGGTTCTCAAACTTATTACTCAAGGTCCGCATCTGTTTTTTTATTCAAGGTCAGAGGTCCGGAATGGATAGAATTTTTAGTGAAGCAAGTAGCCCAAGCAGACAGAGACCTCAGGACAACAGCCAGTGATATGGAGGTTGGCTGCCAGCAAAGTTCTGCAAACTTTCTCGCCCCAGACAAACTCTGAAATAGATATAGACAGATATAGACTTTATTCATCCCCAAGGGGAAATTTCAGTGTTGCAGTAGTAAAAAAGGAACAATAAAAATATTGACAAGAAAATACAATTAACAAATTACAGATAGATAGATATAGAGCAAATGAGTATGTTGTTCATTGCTACTCAGAGGATAAGTCTCCTCTCCCAGCTCAGAGGGGAGTCATTATAAACAGATATTGTGGTGGGCATTAATGACTTCTTGTTGCGGTCCTTATTACAGCGGAGTTGCAGGAACTGAACTGAACTTAAAGTACTTTGCTGTCTGAGCAGTAGGTTGTGCAGGGGATGTGAATCATTGTCCATTATGCTGAGCAGTTTGTGCAACATCCTCCTCTCCACCACCACCTCCAGGGGCTCCAGAGCAGTCCCCAGCACAGAACCAGCCTTCCTAATCAGCTTGTTTAGTCTCTTAGTGTCACTGGCCCTGATGCTGCTGCCCCAACCGATAGCTGCGAAGAAAATTGCACCTGCAGCAACAGACTGGTAAACATGCAACATGCTGCCAACAATATTGTTGTGCGAGTGTTGTTTGAGTAATACAATGTCTTGGTGCTCACCTCAAACCTGCATCTTATCAGTCTGCTTTCTGTCTGCCTCTTTTGCCTCCATTCATCCGTTGTCTCTTTTTACCGGAAGGTGTGCGCGCGCACGCACGCACGGACGCACGCACACACGCAGAGTATCTTCTTTGTTTCTTTTGTGGTACTCCATTACGCTTAGTACACTGAATGCTGCCTCCACCCGACCAAGTAATTTAACACAGAAAAGTATGAGCTTGAACCTGTATCGATGGATGACAATGTAATGTTACTAAGTTACGTAACTATTTGCACAGCTAATGCTAGCTACCCACCATGTCAAGAAAGGCAATATTAGTACAGCACAATAGCCATCTCTCATATCAGGTTACGTTAACCTGGTGTACGCACTAATGTACGTAACTAACATTAGTGCCGTGTCTCAAATTGTGTACTTCTGTACTTACACTTAATATTTTGAGTGCATAAGTGCGTTCACACTGACAAGTATAGCAAAATGCAGCGGAAGGGGAGGACCACCAACGTATGAAAATGGCAGCCGTGGTTGCGATTGTTACGGCTAAGTAAAAGCACGTTCATTTTTTATTAATTTTTAATATAATTGAATTGAAGTCAAGTGAGCAAACAAGCTAGCAGATATTTCGGTGTGCGGCAATCACGGTAAAATGTTGGCGATAATGCTCCGCCTGGTTGCAATCTGCCAGAAGAATTAAAGAATTAAAGAAGACGACGCGGTCAAAGGTTGCGATCGTCATTTCTGGTAAGCGCACAACAGCAGTATTCAATTTAAGACAACACTACCCTGTCAAAATTAACACACTACACAAGTCAGTACATAGTGTACACAGTATACTGCATGTAAGTGTACTAACAGAAGTAGGCGATTTGAGACACAGCATAGGTTATCTAATGTCAGCTAACAATTACAAAAAACTAGCTAATGCTACTGACCTCGCAAACCGTCTCAAATTCACAGCTTGTTACAGGAACACTACTTGTAATGTTACAGTGTAACTAACATTACCGTTGTTTACATTGCAATCAAGATCATCAATATGACTGGCTACACTGTTTGAATCTCTGGAAAGTGACGTCCAAAAACACACCTGCAATCACCACTTATTGCCATAGGTGCCGCCAAAGAGAACGAACGGAGATCCTCAAGATTGTTTTGGAAAGGCAAAAAAAAAAAGACAACCATTCATACTCTTTTCACTGCTGCAACACTCCCATGCACACTGCTTCAGCATGTGGAGAAATCCAAAGTTTGACAGTCCTGCCGTGTTATGGTTGCTAAGCTATGATTGGACAATCATTGCTTGGGGAGGGTATTACCTGTCTATAATGGTCAATTGAGCAAAGTTGTGTTTTATCGCTGTGAATTGAATTTCATTTGTAAGAGAAAGTGTTATTTCTTCTCTCAAAAGTTACATAGATTCACTTTATGAATTGTAAACAAAACTATCAAAACCATCTGCCCACTGTGTAAAACATTTAAGACTGTAAAATTCAGAGACTTGATATTGGATTATAAAATGCTACAAATTATGTATAAAGTCAGAAATAAATCTTTACCTGAAAGAATCCACAAGTCTTTTTAAAATGTAAGAAAACAAATGAGCGGTGGAGTTACTAAATTATTACAATAAACATTGCATCATTTTTCAATTAAGGTCACTCCAAATTTGAGGTTTAATTAATGGATACATAATGAATTATTATATGTTAAGTTTTTTAATGGATTATCCACACAGTTTAAGGGATTATGAGGGGTGAAAAAAAACAAAAAAAAAAAACAAAACTAAGAATGTACCAAATATAAAAACAATCCATGCACCTTAACTGAAAAGGCCCTTTTTAGGTATAAATTAAGGGATAGTTTTCATGTTATTTTATCTAAAGCCCTTAAACTGTGCAGATAATCCAATGCTTAAAATATTACAATCCATGTATCCATTAACTAATAGGGTTAAACACAAAAATATAAAAATCTGACACTGAAAGAAGCACTTGGTAGCTGATGTTCAGCAGAGACGTTTGGAATTAGATTTAATTCAGCTCCTTTTGTGGAGAAGACATCCCATCTGTGTTCATACTCGACAAGATAGATGATAGTAGTAGATAGATGGTAGAATGAGGAAAAAGCTACACTGTCTCTATAAGACAATCTGATGCTCGTCTGTTGCAGCCTGACTGTTTTTTCCCCCCCCCCACATAACAAGCACACCATTTGTGATAAGCTGCCACCTATTGACTATCAAACCAAGTACAAAAGGCAGATTTTCCAGCCACAGGAGGGTTCCTCTTACACTCACCAACTGCCAACTGAGCTGAAACAACAGTACCTCTTACTGAAACTCACATTTGCAGCTAGATGCATTCGCGTAATGATGATTTAAATGAATCAATCATTTTCACACTACTTTATAAAAACTGAACCATAAAAAAAAAAAAACGTACTGTCTGGCTGATAACAGGCATTCTGCTTTTTACTGACTGTTTAAGAGGACAATAAATTATTTTATCACGAGACAAAAGGTGTGAGAGGCAAAACAGTGAGGACCTACAGTGAAGTTTCGTTATTATTCAGCAGGAGGTTTATTGTAATGTACAGACAGATGCACTGCATTGGAAAAAGCTTTGCCTGTCTGTGTGTCAATGTAGTTATGCTTGAAAAATATAAAGGGTCAAGCTCTAGTAAGTCTTTGTTTTTGCCTTTGATGAAATATTCTAAACTCAAGGTGCAAGCTCTCAACTCTATTCCACGGCAGGGGCGTTTGGAGGACTTGTAACCATCAGGGGCTGAGCCCAGATTCTTGTAGCATCCTCCCCCGGGAGAAGAATAAAAAAAATAAAAATTATATATATATATATTTTTTTTTAAATGTGACAATCTACACACCAACAAAACACTGCTAGCCACACTGAAGGAAAAAAAAAATGAGATGTCACATAATGAAAATGAACATTTGCTTATGCTATTAACTTGACAAAATACTAGTCTTCATTCTATCTGTTAATTGATCCCAAAATGCAAGTCCCATGTTGCTTACTTAAACTAAAATTAGAACAGAATACCATTAATCTTGAAGGGCCAGAATATGAGGACTTTCTCTTGCAGAATGATTTGAGAGAACACGGTTGACGTAGCAGCACACGTGTACAATCAAACTACAGTTAACATGCAATATCACACAGAAAACACCAGAACATACACACCAAGAATACTGCACATACAGAATAACGCCCTACCTCTCTCTTCGACTCACTTCTTCTCCTTCTCTCCTCAGATATTTGATGCTTGCAGCTGCTCTGTTACATCGCCATGGACTTGAGTAGCTTTAAAAAACAAAAACTCTTCCAGGACATCATTGAGGCTTTATGTGTGGTGGGACTCTCATGCTCCCTGAAGGAATCTAGGGCTCTTTTCCAGTTAGTATACTGTACCTTGTACTCATGAGGAAATCTTTTTGGTCTCTTTGTTAGTTATTGTCTTGTTTTGGTTTTGCCTGCACACGAAGCAGACTGTTGCATTTTTCTGTACAGAGTATTCCAGCCACTCAAACATTTGAAACCAGCTCTGTTGGAACATTTGTTTTTGTAGGCCAAACTAACTGTGTGGGAAACCGTTCAATGATCATTTAAAACTCAGAATTTGCATAAAGAATGAAGAGTATGCTATAACTAATTATTATTATCCTGTGATTAAAAAAAAAAAGGGTTTTGCAAATTATACCTTATCACAACATTAAATTGATACATTTGATAATATTTGTTTCTCTCATTTATGTGCGTTAGGTTTTGCCACCTAGGCAACAGGGAAAAGGACCCAAACGCAGACAAAGGCAGGCTGAGTGCAGCAAGACAGTTTATAACCATGAACAAAGAACAGACCATCAAAATAAAACAGGAAATGGAGCAAAAACACACAGTGTACACGAAAGTCCTTGGGATCATGACAATGTGCAGTGGTGGTAATTATTTATCAAATCATTTTTTTGAGAATATTTTTCTCAATTTATGTGCAGTGGTGGTAATTATTCATGTGTTTTTTTTTGATCAAAATGTTAAGTCAAGACAAATTTATTTATAAAGCACATTTAAAAACAACGTTGACCACGTTGACCAAAGTGCTGTACAGGTAATTTGCATGGAAAAACACACTATAAAAAACAAATACAAACAAGCAAACCATAAACATAACAATACACACAGCGCAAAAGTACCAGCACCATATCATGACGTACTGAAAGACAAGGAATAAAAGTGTGTTTTGAGCCTGGACTTAAACGAAGCAGTGGAGGGAGCAGCTCTGACAGAGAGTGGAATGCTATTCCATAGTCTAGGGACAGTGTCAAGTAGGATTGAGACCCCAGAATATTGCCTCCAATAAACAGCATTAACAGGACTCTTGAATCAGTACAATTGGGACACATGAACACAAAAGACTATCAGTTAAGAGATAAGTGATTGTTTATCGCAACATGATGTAATTGTAATCAGTAAGAAAATGATAAAATTACAATAAGTAAGAATAATCATATTTGATGGGAGAAAGTATTAAGAGTTTGACTGTTGTATAATGATGATGCACTGAACATAAGAAAGAGGAAATGTTGACACCCTAGCTGTATGAGTCATGGGGAGTTAGCTCAAATGTGGAAAGGACCTAGCACTCCACCAGAGAGTATGAGTAAGAAAGTGTATAAGGGTATGTGTTTGTATGAAATGTGATTTAGACATTTGTGTGTAATCAGTGAACATCTGGGAAAAGGGAGTAGCCCGACATAGAGGATAAAAAGAGGAGTCAGAGGCGTTGAGCCTCAGAGCGGTGCGATCGGTGAGGAAACACTTTGGAACTACAAAGGACCAGAAACTAGCCAGCACTAGAGGACCCTGACGGATCGGCAACAACTACTAAGGAATGAAAGGAAACCTGGAGAAAGGGACTGTTGCAGACAAGGTTGGATTTCAGGGAGCATCAGCTCTCCCTGCCATCAGAGGAGGAGAGCTATTTGGGACTCTTCTCCTTGGCAGGATTGTGGAAGGTTTGCACTGGCCAGGCTGGCCTCCCTTATCCTACCCAGAGATTTTGGATTTTGAGATTTAGTATAAATGAGAGAAAATGAGGTATTTGATTATTGGCCTACGCTTTCAGGGGGACTACAGGACTCCGCTTTCAGAGGGACTACAGGACTCCCTAACAGAGTCAGAGGAGGAGGATGGAGGACTTCGCCCCCTCCCTAGCAGCCTCACAGTACCAACTACTCCAATCATGACAGATATGGAACGGCTGACCTTGTGGATGACGTAGTTCACAAATACAGTGGAGAAGCTCACCAAGAAAGCAGCCAAGATGCTTGAACTACCGGAGAAAGGCATAGAGGGTATAGCACCTTCGCTGAAGCCAATACCAGGGGGCTGCCATAAAATCACCAGTCAGACGGGGATGACAGCCTGCAACCTCATTGGGGAACCATGGGACATCAATGGAGATGGGCTGTTGATACTTACCAACTCACTGTTAAAAGTGCGTAATACCAAGTTTAAGAAAGCCCTGACTCGATATGCAGGGGAAGAATATAAAAAAGAAGTGGAGTCTCGAAATAAGGAATGTCGGAGACAGCAGGACAAGGACTCCCAGGTGGTGGTAACAAGTGGAGGAGATTCCCCATACTTTGCTATAGTGCATGTGCCAGTTGAGGGGTATGATGACAAGAAAGACATTAATAGCTACTGGGAGCACCTGGTGAAAGCCATGGAGCAAGGGCTTAACAGGGCTAGTGAGCTGGGGTACCGGACAATTGTCATCTGCCCAGATGGAATGAGATCCAACTGCCTCCCATGGGTGATAGCAGAGCAAGCTGCTATAAGAGCAGTACATTACCTCATACACGGTAACCCAGCGTAGAGTAACATTAAAGAACTGGTGATCATAGTAACAAAAGCTCAAGAAGAGGAGCGGGTAGAGAAACCTCAGGCCACCTCAGAAGGGCAGAGCAAGCTACACCCATTCAGGGAAGTCAAGTGCAGATCTCATCCACCCCAGAGTTTGAGCACCAAGAGAACCAGCACCAGGTCTAAACCATCTTTTGTGTCTCCAGCAATGGCTCCAGAGCCACCTATGGCTATGCCTGAAGGGCCTTCTCAGAATATGCAGATTCTGTTATAAGGCCAGGACCTGAGTCCAGGTACCAGAGTATGCACACTACGATGGCAGAAGGGGGAATCAGAACTCTGCAATACCAGGCTATGGGAAGCCCACCAGCAAGCCATAACAGAGGAAACATAAGCGGACAAGTTACACTAAGAGATGATGAGCCTGGAGACACCGAAAACGAGCTTGAAAACACTGATGAGGAAAGAGAAGATGGTGATGACGCAGAGGAAACAGGCAAGGGACGGAGCCTGATTTCTGTCCACTTTGAGTCTCCAGATGGGGTGCAAGACCTAAGAATAGGGAGGCGGAAAGGGGCCAAAAAGCCAGCACCCCTACATTTGGTACAGAAAACATCCCAAGGCATGGCAAGGGATGACAGGTATGGCCCAATAATTACTAGAGATGGAAGACAGGCGTATATGCCAGAAGTTGGCCAGACTGGCTACGACATACTTGAGGTCTGGGTTGACAGCCTGGATGAGGTCCAGGAATTGTAAGTCAAAGCTACAGTGGGGGAATGGGCCAATTTTCTGATGATGCCAACTGCAAGGAGCTGACAGCAAACTTTAGGACAGCGTTCCTCGCCATCACACGTGATGTTATGTTGCGGAGACTGAAAAAGGCAGCTCACAAATTCACCAAGGAAGCAGAGAGAATTTGTCTGCAAGATCTCTCCGAGGATGAGGAGGAGCAAGAAGACCAGTCGCAGCCAAGGCAGAAGACCAGCCAAGCTCTCCCTCCAAACGTCAATGCCACAGGAGTGGATGGGATGACCATCCAGCTCCCCTGGCAAAGAGATGAATGAGAAAATCAAGATGAAGGTGAAAGACAAAGAATCCCATCAAACTATACAAGAGTACTTGACAGAGGTATGGCCAATGGTCAAGACCAAAAGACCAAAATGAAGATGCTAAGCGTCTGTGGCTGAGCCGTGTGACCGCTCAACCACTGGGTGCAGGAGAACCAGCACAGAATCACTACGACCGGCTGGTGTTGGAAGATCTAGATGATGAAGACTCCTACATCGAGAGAGCCAGAAAGAACTTGGTCCAGGGACATACACTCACCCAGGTTTGGCATGTGCTGAAGGGGGTAATTTCAACAGAACGGTATGTTAAGGCCCCGAGAGCGGTAACTAAGGGGCAAAGGGATGAAGGGGATTTTGGGAAGCTCCCAGTCAATGGCACCACTGCAGGTGCAAAAGGAGAAAGGCAAAACTGCAGAGCAGTGTGCATGGAGTTCCTCCACCGCAGAGTACTAAATAACCTAAATAACTGAAAGTGTTATTTGGCTTAAATGTCCAACTGTCATGAATATCTAGATGAGTATGCCCTCTGTGGACAGCATGGTACTCTTCTCATCTATAAAGAAGATAAATCTCCATTACTAACAGTCACACACAGACGTTAGTGGCTTTTGCAGTGTATACCTACCCGTGGGCTATAACAATAAATTTACTGCACATAATGAATGAGTGTACAATTTGTCAATGTCAGTATTGGCAATATTTAAAATGTATGACAATCATGCTCTTCCTGCTATGGCGTCAAAGTTATGCAGACAGGCTCAGAAAAGTAATTAACCAAAGTATATGTCAATGAGGCAAATGTAACCAACAAGGTGCAGAGAATAGAATGAAATTTATTTTCTCAGTTTGGACACATTTTTATGATTAACTTGCTTGACAACACAACACCAACAGTATCTCCTTCATTCTCTTGGAAAGAGTCTTTCAACTCCTTGAACTGATTTCCCTTTAAGTAGCTTCTTTTCCACACAGTATGAAAATGCCACATATTCTGTTGTATAAAAATGGCACATTCTGTGTCTTGCTGGTTGCAGCTCTTTATTGAAGCTACATCACATTGAAAATGCTGTCATTTATATGAGGTACAAACAATTTCCAGGTTACTCAGCTTAGATACCTCTTCAAGGAAAAATCTACCCACTGATGCTCCTACAATATTTGTGATGTTCGGTGAACATGTGAATGTTTATAGTATAGTGAAATATTCAAAACCAAGATGCCATTGTTTTATGGCTGCAGCATTACATCAAATAGAAAATCAGATTTCGTTTGAGTCATTTTATACACATTTTCCTGTAATTCATATATGCAGGACATATTTGGGAACTCCCGCAGTATGATGAGCCCATTCATGGTAGAGTTAAAGAGAAAGTGCCTCCAGCCACATAAAAACAGTTAAGTATCCTGCAAGATTGTTTTCAGAGTAGAATCCTCTCTGCCCACATCCCCTGTAGCCTTCACAGTTTTTGTAAAGAGCACTGCACTGAATGCAACAGGAGATTAGATATGGAGTTCTGTAGGTCCTTCTATACTGAAAATGCGTTCCAGCTCACCACCCCTGGTGAAAAAAGAACAGAAAGGATCATGTAGGTTCAGTTTCATTTTTCATTTTTTTATGTGAAATTTTCTGGTAGCAGTGTTTCCTCTGTGTTCATTCAGCCAGATATACTGTGTTTCTGGAATATTAGGAGTATTGAACATCTGTTGTTGCTAATAGTAATTTGCAGTATTAACAATGTTTGAAATGCTTTTATAACCTAATGGCAAATAGCTCTCAGTTAGAGTTAGTTAGTCTGTATAGCATGACCAAAATAATAACAAATGGATCTTGTAACTTTTCATTTTTCACAGTAAACTTTTAAAATTGAGTAACTGGCTTTGGATTCATTGCTTTGACACAGACTTAAACTCATAGTGGTAACCTTTGAAAGAGAGAAAATAATGCTGGCATCACTGTAATGATGGTTAATGTCTTTTTTCACTAAATTGTAATACTTTTTTACAATGTTAGCGGAGGTAATCTTTGTTTCAGGTTTCTGCTAGAAGCAGGAAGCTGGGAGCTGAAAAGACAAAGAATCAAAATAAATTTTGTTTTCTAATATCTGACCTTGTCAATCTGGCATAAACTGTTGCACCCTCTAATGAATATATGTTTCAATATTTTGAAACAGGCTAAAAATGACAACAGCAAAAAAGGACTGTTTAAGACTATGAAGTTCTGTTATTATCCTGCTCAGTACATGCTGGGATAGCCCAACTGTAAGTAGGAACACACAGATGACTAAAAAAGTGAATTACATCATGTAGGACACCTCATAAACTACCATGTTCTGGATAAAAAAAAAACATTAGAGTACAAGTTGTGCAAAACCAAGCTTCATTTATACTGATATATTCACACCTGTCCAGTACAACCAAAATCATTTGCTAAGCAGCTGTAATGCAACAGCTGAGAGTGAAATGCCTTGCATCTCTACAGTTACTATATTTAGAAAGATATTGAGAGAGGTGCTCCTGCTCCAGTTCGGGGGACTTCTCCTCATCCAGGATGAGCTCTATAATCTCCTGGCCCACCTGGAGCCTCTTCCTAACTTTGGTGAATGAGCCGAAATGAGCACCATAATATCCTGCAGTGGAGGGCTGCTTTGGACATTGCACTTCATTCTCCTGTGTGACTGTGCTGTAATGAAATAATATTAATAATTAGAGATAGTAATGCTACTTTTAGTTGAAGCGTTAAGTGTAACTTAACTAATGTTAGCGTTACGCAAATGCAGGTCAATGTGAAATGCCAAAACAGTTCATGTAGCTGTTAGCTTCTCCTGCTAGCACACTAGCTCGCTACTAGCCATCTTTTATCCAAAATAGAGTCAAGCTAGTGTTAGCTAAGCGACCTACGTTAGCTTGTTAAGTTACCAACAGCCACGGAGGAGTACCGTTAGCTCTAACGTTACTCACCTGTTTCTAGTGGGTTAATTAAATAGTTATTAATTCACTGACCAGTTAGAGATTCACTCACCAGATAGACTGAATCCAGAAAAAAAGTGGCAATGCTGCCTCTTGCCACAAAATACTGTTACTTCACATTAGGCCTATAGCCCAGCAATAACTCGCTTTCTTGTGGTAGTTTAAACTACTTGGCATTTAATCCTCAAGCCATTTAAATGTCTAAAACCCTCAGCTGGCTAATCACAAGTTATTCATTGTTATTAAAGACGACAAAATGATTATTTGCCATATTAAATGTAGCATGTCCCATGCGTGGCTGACGCCATAGAGCCATCTTGCAGATAACATCTTGTTTGGTTCTGTGTGATATGGACACCTTCAAGTTACACCCCTTGCTGCAAGTTACGCCCCTCTCCATCAGCCTCTCAGTGCCTTGCAGCAATGCTGTTGCCACTCATCAGACCTCAGAACACGGGACAATAGTCCCGAATGCCCAGGGCTGTCAACGCCCCTGTCCCACGGCCTTCTTCAGTGAATGGAACTTCACTGGAACTTGTTTTAACAGGACTAAATGGCAACACACACAATGGCGTCTTGATACGTGTCATCATGGGTTGATGGTCATCAACTCATCGGGATATGCCACTATCCTATTTCTCAGCACTGATGCACCCCAACTCTCCAGAGAAGCACTTTTGCTTATCCTGGTTACTGTACCATGACTAACCTTCTGTCTGTATGACATGTTTGGTGTGTGCTACAGGCAGGTCTCTGTTGTCAGAGAACTGAATAAGTATGAAATTTGATCACGGCTCATAAATGCTATGTTAACCTGTAGTCTTTACCAAGCTGCTGGGCTGCAGAGAAAATCATTATCTTGCGATCACGACATTGTCAGACAAAATAAACATAAAGGTTAATGACAGCAGCTGTGCTGTGAGATTGGGTGTATTGACATTTAACATGAGTGATCACAGTGAGAGTTAGGAGAAACAAAGGGTTGTCATATTCAAGTACAACCACAAAGCATCTATTAGAACAGGGGTGGGCAAACTTTTTGGCTCAGGGGCCACATTGACTTTTAAAAATTGACAGACGGGCCGGGCCAGCACCAGATGCATGCATATCAAACAGAAACATAAAAAAAGCATTACAGTATTAATACTTACATTCACTTTTGGTGGGAACAGTGTTGTTGATCACCCTTTTTTGCCAGTGCATCGAAGTCTGGTGTTAGTTTTGTCATGGCAATTCTCAAAACAGATCTGAGGTGTTCATCACTCAACTGGGATCTGTGGGGTGCTTTGTTGTGGTTCATCACACTGAAAGTCTGTTCACACACATAAGTAGAGCCAAACAGCACTAGCATCCTCTGTGCCATCTTCTGGATGTTTGGAAATTTAGCTGCACTTAATGAAGCATAAAACTCATCCAGTTTAAGAGTGGAACTTCTCCTTTAAGATGGTGTCACATTGAAGATCAATCAGTTCCAACTGCAACTCCTGTGGCACCGTTTCAGGATTTTGTGTGAAGGGACATGACACCAGCTGAAGTGACTTGTCAATTTTTCCAAAATCAGAGAACCGACGGCAGAATTCTCCATGCAGGTCGTCCAATGATTTCCTGTATTTTTTCACATGTCGAGGTGCTTCTTTCAGAGTAGCCAGTGTGGGGAAATGAGAGAATGACTTGTTTGACATCTGCTTTGAGAATAAAGCTAACTTGGTTTTGAAGGCTCTGACGTTTGTGTACATTTCATGCACAAACTGGTCTTTCCCTTGTAGCTTCACGTTCAGCTCATTCATGTGTGTCAGTATGTCCACAGCAAAAGCTAAATCACAAAGCCAGCTCAGCTCAGGAAAATCATCAGCTTTCTCAAGTAGCTCCAAAAATGTGATAATCTCCTGTTTCAGCTCCCACACTCGTTGACATACTTTCCCCAAACTTAACCAGCGGACATTGGAGTGGTAAAGCAAGTCCTGGTGATCAGCGTCAGTTTCTTCAAGAAACTTAATAAATTGACGGTGCTGAAGTCCTCGCATAATCGAATAAAGTTAACGAGTTTTACAACTGGCTTCACTACGTGGTCAAGCTGCAATACGGATTTACACAGTGCATCCTGGTGGATTATGCAGTGTAAGAAAATTACCTCCTGCTCAACGTTGTCCTCTTTCACCCTCTCCTGGATTCTTTTGAGCAACCCGACGTTTTTTCCAGTCAGATTTGGCGATCCATCTGTGGTAACGTTGACGAGCGTACTCCACGGTAGTTTGTGCCTCTCGATGACGCCCGACACGCTGTTAAACAAGTCCTCTCCCCGCGTTTTCCCCTTTAGGGATTCCATGGCCAAAAACTTTGCTATTAATCCCTCTTATGAAAATTAAAAGCTGAGCAGTGTCCTTGATGTCATTACTGTCGTCCAGTGCCAAGGAATATAATGTAAATGACTCCGCTTTTTTGTTTAGCTTGCTAGCCAAGTCTTCGTCGATTAGTTCAACACGGCGAGTCACTGTCCTGTGTGATAGGCTGATTTTTTTCAAATTTGTTCTTGCTCTCAGGACACAAAATACCTGCTGTCTCTACCATGCACTCTTTGAGAAACTCCCCTTCGGAGAAAGGCTTACTGGTCTTTGCTAATTTGAATGCCAGCAAATAACTTGCCTTTGTGCTTGATTCTTGGATGGCAGTTTGTCGGATAAAGGTGTTTTGCTGAGCCTGCAAAATCACTGCCAACGTCTGTGCTGTAGCCGTCCATTCTTGCGTCGACTGGTTGCTAGCGTAATTAGCATGCTTGGTGGAAAAGTGACGGCTGACGTTGTATTCCTTTAAAACCGCAACGGTTTCTTGGCAAATAAGACATACAGCCTTTGATCGGACTTCAGTGAAGAAGTATTTAGTTGTCCATTCCTTATTAAACACTCGGCACCCACTGTCGACTTTTCTTTTCTTTGGCCCACTCATTGTTGCAGATGGGTTCAGAGCAGTAGTAGAGTCAAGGAGACAAGGAGTAGCCCGGGCAGTGCAAAATCAAGTCAATGTATCACTGCGCCTAATGCGCCACCTGGTGGAACGCCAGGCATTACAGGACAAGGTCAAATCAATGCAGTCATAATCATGATATGATTTGATTTAGGCAATTCTGTACTAATCTTCGGCGGGCCGGATTAAAAAGACCAATGGGCCGGATGTGGCCCCCGGGCCATAGTATGCCCACCCCTGTATTAGAATCTAAATGAGCTGCAAACATACATTTAAGCTTGGTAAACACAAAAGTGCCAGCAAACAACTCAAAACTTTATTATAAATGCCACTGCTGAAGAAGAGACGCTCCCCTTCTGAAGCATTTCCAGTGGACACTGAAACCACACCAGAGCACAGCCGGATGCTACGTACATTCAGAGTTAGTCTTGTTAAGCTTATAAAGGTCTGTGTGTAGCCCTTTGACACATTTATTATTATCATTATATCATTATTATTATCATTTTTTCTCCATTGATTTAATGTCTGTAAACAAATGGACCAAAGTGGAAATGATAATAGCTTTTACATTCCATGAGAGGTACTGAAACCACAATTCCCATAATTCTATTTACTGTTCCTCCTCCATAAACATGTTGGGAGGGTTTTTTTTTTCCAACCAGCTTTTCAAACCTTCTACAATTTTCCATTGCTAGAGGCTACAGTTGTTTTCTCAGCTTAGAAGAAATTTAGTGCTTATCCTGTGTGTTAAGGGTTAAACACCTCATTAAAACCGTTACTCTGCTGATAAAATCACAGTGGGAAAGACTCAGGGATTCTGTCTAGTTTTACAAGGAGCTTTTTTACAGACTGCGCTGTTTGAATGCTAAAATCTGTACCTCAGGAGATTAGCCTCTAGTGGTTAGCAAGGTTATCCACTGTGAGAGACCAAACCTCATCATCCAACTTACACCATGTTGACGGACTCAACAATATCACTCCGTCTTCTTTGACATTTGTGTTTGCTTGGGTGGGATAATGGCTGCATTATTTCTCTGGGTGCTGTGGGGGAGAATGGGATGTTTGCTCATTCATGGTATTGCATATTCCATTCCATTCCATATTTGTCTGTCTATACCTCTTGAAGAGATTGACAGTGATATCTGTTTAAGGGTTATACATTTTTTTTCATACAATTTTTATTTACTTCTGTCTCTTCACAGTATTTACCTCTGTCACTATCATCCCACAGACACACTTAAGTCAAACAGACTAAACATTAAGCTTTTTCAGACACTTTACATCAGACAAATGATCCTAAGCGTTTCCTGTCTGAGGAAATAGTCACATGTCCAGAGCACACTATTCTAAGAATGTACAAAAGATATGCAAAGAATTTCAATAATGCAGAAGTTTAGAGTTAAAGGAATAGTTCAACATTTTGGGAAATATAGTGAGATGAGAAGATTCAATTCAATTCAGTTTTATTTATATAGCGCCATATCATAACAAAGTTATCTCAGGGCACTTTATGCCAGATTGATATCACTCTAACATCTGCAGGTCCAGAGAGTGCAGAGAACTCACCAGAGTCCTGTCTTCACAGTGAGGTTGCCAGGTTCAGTGTCATTGTGACCATAACTGAACCTAAAATAAAATAAAAAATTCTGTTTGTGTACAGGTTGTTACATCTGCTTTTTCTCCTCTCCACTGCAGTTCTGCCTGCTCCAGGTCCGGTCCCTGTCTCCTGTTCTTCGACGTGTCAGCCCTGCATCCTTGCCCTGGATTCTTGCTTTACTCAGTTACCAGCGACCAGCCCGAGCCTCAGCCCTGGTTTCCATCTACCAGCCCCTGCTTCCAGTCTTTATGCTAAGCTAGGCTAATCACGTACTGACTCAAGGTCTGTACTTAGCACACAGACTGATATTGATCTTCTCATCTCACTCACGGAAATATTCAATATTCAAATACCAAAGACAGAGTTTAGCTGGTTTCATTGTTTTATTTTGTTCTTTGCACCCCAACACTACTTTTTTATTTATTTGGATAAAACAAACAATATCTTTTATCACAGATCTTAAAAAACAAACCTGTAGCCAGCATCACTGTCAACGCACTTCAGGAAAGGCTTCCATTGTTATTTCACATAACATTGTGTTTAGGCAAACAATCTGCACATGTTAAAAGCTCAGTATAAAAATCTTTTAACTGGAGTGTTGACTAGAATCCAAAGCTACTCCTGTTATTATAGAGGATCAGACAAGGTTGTCTCCTCTCTGTTGTTGTTTGCTATATAAATGCAAGCCTTGGCCCAAAAAATATAGCAGTCACAAGACATAGGTCTGTATGAGATGGGGAAAATGTTCATTTTGTTGAATGTTGACAATATTTTATTGAAACACACAACTTACCATACATTAAATAAATGTACAAACTGACTCCAGCTTTGACCCTTGGGTATTCAAGACGTGAGAACTTACGTACACACAATATGGAAAAGCCCATGGGCTATTTTCACAAACACTCTTAGAATACTCTCAGAGAGCTCCTAACTTAGCCTAAACATTTCTAGCCAGGAGTCCTAGGTTAGGAGCGATTTAGGAAAATTCTCAGAGCAACTCTGAGCAAGGAAGGGACAGAAACTTTTACCTTAGTGAGGAGGTGTGGTTGACCCGTTGCTAGGTGTGACACATCCCTTTAAAAGGTGTGATTGATCAAAAAATAAAAATGCACTCTTAGTGATAATGGACATGGAATGGACAGTAAAATCAATAGGCCTAATCATAGAATTTAGTCTCTTAAGATATGGTGTAATTATGAATACTATTTTATGTAATGAACATCTCTGTTACATATATTGTAAGCCATACTTTAAAAATAGCCTACAAAATGTTTGAAAACACAGGCCTACTTGTGCAGTAGCCTATTCACATGCTGATAGTTATATTTATTTGCTTACATTTATTTACCATACTGGTAATTTTAGAACTTAATCTATTTGATATTAATGGGTGAAAAATGGCTCAGCTTTTATTCATTTTTGTGATTGCTGGCCAGTCTATATAAGTCATCACTTATATAGACTGGCCACTGTTGCATTTTTCCAGTTGCCAAATATTTTAGTCTTGTGAACACTTTCATTTCTGGTGTTATAGCGTTATTGTGTTGGGTGGGAGATGTGAGCGCATCTCTAACGACATCACCCACAAACATTATCCCTGCACAATCTAATCTGTAGCAGTTCATTAACTCACTGTCATTCAGCGTTTGGAGAATATTTCTCCTTCCTCTTTCTCTTTCCACTATTTTCTCCTCTGCTTAAGAAACTCTTAAGCCTCTTAAAAGTCCTCCTCCCTACTCCTAACAGTTTTTACCTTAGGAGCCCTCTTAAGGGCTAAGATGGTTTGTGAATAACTTTTATCTTTACCAGGATCTAGAAGTGTAAAGGGAAATTCTTAAGGCCAGTTCAGACTAAAGATTCGCAACGAGACAAAACCGTCTTAGAACGTTGCAGGGAAAAGTTGCAGTGGTGTGAACTGGCCTGTCTCAGCTCGACTCAAGCCGGCTGATGGCGTCGCCTGTGACTCAGCTTGTCAAATCGCCAGCGGTTGGTTTTAGAACTTAAGGCACGTCACTTGTTTCAACAGCCAATCAGCTCGTAGCAAAGTCGGCTGGTCGAAATGGCAGAGTATAGCCTACTTTCTTTATTACACTGATTATTAATACAGTAATGAAATAATGTACTGAATGACTAATGAAAAAGCAAGAGCAAGAAAAATAGAGGAGCCTACAGTTATTACGGCAGAGTCAGACGCTGTCTCATCTAGTCGCTTTGGTGTAAACTGGCAGGTTTCAGAACGTTGCAGACCAGCGCGTTGCAAGTAGTTGCAAGTTTCAACTTGTCTTGTCGTGAATCTTTGGTCTGAACTGGCCTTTAGAATTTCGTCACTAAGAGTAACTCTTTGCACTAGGAAGCTTTATGAATACGGCCCCAGATGTTTAAGAATATGCTAGTGTTGAGATGGAAACTCCCCAAATACTGTGACATATTCTACAGATATAGACACTGAAAGTGTAGTGAACGGTGTGAATGTTGCTGGTCAGTCAGTATGACTTTTGCTGAGAACCGCGTGTGTCACTCGGGGAAAAAAAAGGCAACACTGAATCTCTAGATGAGCTGCACAGCTCACACAGCTGTGTGGCTGCTGCTGTTAACATGGGCACAGAAAAGAAAAGCAAGAGCTTCTGCAACGCACACGCTCTGCTCAGGGTGTGTCCCGTTACCTTACCAATTACCCCCCTTCCAGAACACACACACACACACACACACAAATATAATCTCTCTCTCTCTCTCTCTCTATACATATATATATATATATATAATCTCTTCTTATCTACTTATTGATATATACTGTATACTGTAGTTCAACATGCTTTTTTAATGACCTATGAGTCGGACAAGTGCTGATTAATTACAGCCATGTAAAGGCAGATTATGTTTGCACAAGGTTTAATAAGCCACCAGCCATCACAGTACAATTCTAAGTCACCTACTATAATCAGTGGCAGTGTATTCTTCATAGACACTACATCATTTATGTGCCAGAGGAACTTCCTGTTCTGTTCATGTTCCCTGATGTCGTTTAGCTTGACAGGTTACTTTCCCCATGTTGACATGAGGCATGTTCCTGTCGGCCGTGCTGCTGCTTTAAAGAGAAGGTGGCATATTTGCACAAAGCAGAATTTCAGAGTAATGAGGAACGACTGTATCCTGAACAAAATTAAGCTAAATCAAAAAGATAAACTTATTGTTAATTCATGAGTTCAGTTGACATGCATTCAGGCCTAAAATGGTTGTGTAATGTATTGCCTTTGGTTCAGTGATGGTAAAGCATTTTGAATTTTGATGACAAGAATTAAGGCCTTTACACACCGGGGACATGACAAATAAACAACACGAAAATGTGAAATACTCGCTTGCAAATATTTCACATCAAAACTATTCATACCGGCGGTGTTGCGAATTTAGATAGATTTGCGCCAGCTCATTCTTCAGAAAAAAAAAATAGACGACACTGGAGCACTCATATAAGGTCTATGTGTGCTCCAATATGTATGCTCCAGTGTCTTATGTTCCTTTGGGTATTCTATGTGCAGTGCCCTGCAGGTAAAAAGTTACCTCCTGTATTTGATTAATATGACAAGCCAAACCAACTCTACTACATCCAAAAGTAAACTCCATAAGCTACTCACTATCCTGCATCCGGCGATGCTGCTCCTTGAGTTCATTGTCTTTATAATTTTTTAAGTTTCTTTTGTCATATAATGCAGTGTGAAACAATCAACAGGTCCGGAGTTGTGACGTGACGTCCGTTCCGCACAACGTGATTGGTTGATGCCTTTATTCGGCATGCGAAAGCTCAGAAAAATTGACCTTGTTACGAAAATAAAATTCCGTCATTTTTTTGCCACGCACGAAACTAACACCTCCGGTGTATAAAGGCCTTTAAGGCCTTAATTTTTTTAAACAGTAGTGATACGAGCTCTGCGCAGAATCTTGAATTACCTTGTATCCCACACATTTAGAGGACTTAATTGCTAATTTCCTAATTATTTCCCAGTCAGCAATGGTTAGGGAGGTACTGAAATCTTTTTCCATGCAAGCTGGGTAGGTTGCTGGGTAGGCTAGAGAGAGCCGAAGTCATGACTTCACGTCCGGGCTAGTCTCTGTTCCACTAGCTTCTGTAACTCAATGCAATCTCTCATTAATCAATAGAAATTGAAATTTTTGTGATTTAAAAAGTTAAACAATGATTACTTTGTGAGCACAGAAAAAACTATACTCCCATGACTGTTGCTGCCTAAAAATGTTTACAGTGATCGCTCCCCTCTGTCCTGCTGTTATTACATGTCTGAGCTAATCACAGCCCCTCGACTTGCATGGACTCACCCCTTTTATCGTGCTGCGATGTTTAACCCATGAAGGTCTAGGGCTTGTGGGAAATTGTGTAATATTACATTGTTTTTCAAAAAACTAACTTTCCAAAACCTAACCCTAAGTCTTTTAGTTGCCTAACCCCAACCATACCGTAACCATATTTTATTAGCCATACTATAGTTGCCAAGTGAAGATGTTGTAGAGAGATTTTTAAATGTGAGCATATGATTTTACATGATGCCATTTTGCAGAATGAAGGGTTTTGCAGGATTGTTGGGCCCCCTATTTATCCATAGGAGTGTGTCAGCCCTGTGATAGACTGCTGACCTGTCCATGTTGTACCTCACCAACACCAAATACATGCTGGGAACCAGTCCCCTGCAACACTGAAGAGGATAAGCAGGAACAGAAAATGGATGGATGGATTTTTAGTGGATATTATTTTCCATAGAAGAAAAAGTGCACACTATTGTAGAATACAGCAGCATGGGTACAGTGACAGCGTGTACCTGCCAAGAACATTATTCCTTCACCTGTTGAAGAAAAAGTGTTGACAAGATTTACACTTTTTCAGGCACAGAGAAGTACAAATGTGCAGGATTTTAGGACCTCCAAACTTGGCTCCATCTTCTCTGTATCCCAGATGGGTGTCATTTCAGCCTGACCTCCTGTCTTGTTCACACAGCAGCATCATACATTTTCCTTTCTATCACCTATTGTGTTTTATGAATGGCCATGAATTCTCCTGTGCCACAGAGTGCATGCATATACAGTTCTTCCCACCCTTTTGTTGAGTTCTGTCACCCCTACAACCTTTTAGGGAATTACAGCTCTGGACAGGTGGCTGGGGGAGAAAGGACACATTCTGTTGTATGCATACTGGCCTTATGTAGTACACAAACTCTATAGACAATACATGTATCACACATTGTGCAGACCTAGACCTGTGACTGAATGAACCTTTGGTTTGCGGAAATGTGCTTCAGATGCTTGGATAGGTGACACATTACAATCTGATAGTCAGTCTCGCCTATGCATTCTTCTTGCCACGTTATAGACATGGATCATGGATGTCAACATGTAGAATCCAATATAAATGTTCTTGTCTGGCGATAGGGTTGATAAGAACATGAACTCTTCACACAAAGTTGATTTGACGCGTCACGTATTTCTCTGCCCACCTGCGTGTTTTTAAATCCACAGCCTACCATGTGTTGTCATTTGTGTTTACATAGAATATGTTTCAGGCTTTAAAGGAATTTGTACTGCCACCGAGCAGGTCAAAAGTGCAGGATGCAAAACACCATGCCTTTTTGTCTCTGCTATTTTAAAAGGCCATTAGACCGTAGCATTTTTAAAGGGAAGAAAAGGTTATTTCATCAGGGTCGTGACTGCCAGCCTTTACCACAGCTAATGATAATGTATTACTCTGAGTTAAAACTCATTTCCAACTGTGCCTCTCTGGCCAGGAAATGAACACTGATTTCAGTGTTTTCTGTTCTAATGTTTGGAATAGAAAATATCAAAACTGTGAACTGGTTGTAGATGGATGGATAGTATTATAGATTAAGCTACACATTTAAATAATATTGCTTGTAAACTTTGTATCAACAAAAATAAAAACAAAAAATCATATTTTGTCCATGTATTTAGTTTTTCAAAGCCAAAAAGTGTCATTTTCAACCAGTAGATATCTGTCAATGTAGCCTATTATATTCGATGTTTATCTACAAATTGTACTGAGTTACACATAGGCTATTAAAACTGTTTACACATACCAAACCCAAATTAGTCAGCACAGTAATCACAAACCACAGTGGCACAATGTTTTTTGTAGTGTATGAAGCGCCTCATTTATGTACCCAAACAGTACGTGGGAAGGTGAATTGTGGGTGTACAAAGCGTAGTACTTTGACACCACAGACCTTGATTCATATCCTGATTCCCATGTGAGATTAGAGAGATAAGTTTAGGGTTACAAAAGCACTTTTTTTTTAAGGTAAGGAAAATATCCTGGTTTTTGTTAAATGTTATTTTAAAGTAAACTTGCTGTGTGTCATGCTTTAGGACCTTTTTAGCCACGCTATCAGCATGCTAACAGGCCAAACAAAGTTGGTGAACATGGTAAACATTATACTTGCTTAACATCATGTTAGCATGCTCACATTAGCATTTAGCTCAAAGCACAGCCTCACAGTGCCACTAGCTTGGCTATACATTCAATATATATAATAATAACAATATTTAACCATGATCTTTCCCTAACCTTAAGCAAGTGCTGTGAGTTCCTAGACATAACAGTGTAGATATTGACACATCAATTATGTTGTCAGTCAACATGTTGCTAATATGTTCAGTGTCAACATTATGTGACAAATATATTGATTAACAATGTTTCCTCATTATGTCGATACTTTTTTTCAAAACATATTTGCTGTAGCACATCAGAATATAAACGCAATCTCTAGGAGACAGGGTTGCAATATAGGAGATGTGGGACAAAATCCACAGTCTTTGTTCTGTGTAAAAAAAAAAAGCTAATATAAGACTAAAACAGTCTTGAGTTAAACAAATCAAGTGGACATCTTCCAAAGTTAGTCTTTTTAATTCCCTCTTTGTGCTACTACCCTTTTGCTACAGCTCACCATGGAAACACTGTCTCTGGAAACACAAAGAGGAGATTTTATACTAAAAAGGCTGACACTGAGACACCAACTTGGTCAGTTGCTAGGAAACAAACTTCAGTACAAACCTCAGTACCGTGAAAGTACAGTGAAAGCCACGTACAATTTGTTTTATTCACAAACAGGAGTCAAAGAACACTCTTTTATGTTTTTCTACTGTTAGGCTGGACACTGTCTTTGACGAATGTAACCTTTTAAACCCTACAAAAGCAACTTGACCAGATGGGTTACCTGCTAAATTCCTCAGGGATGCTACAGAAGTTATAGCTCCATGTGCTACGTCCATATAATAAAGTTTGATCCAGTTGGGTAAAGTCAGAGATGAGCTAAAGATGGGTAAAGTAATTTGAATATGTAAGAAGGGAAGTAAGCTTGACCCAGGCAACTAGATTTTGGAAAACAATCATACAAGACCAAACACATGACTACATTTCAAAAAACAACCTCCTGTGTGCATTTCAATTAGGATTCAGGAAATTCTATTCTACAGATACATGTTTAATGTACCTGACTGAGCATATTAGAAAAGAGGTGGATGGAGGAAAGTTATGTGGTATGGTTTTTGGTGGATCCACTGAAAGAATTTGAACAGTGGACCATAGGATTTTACTAAACAAGCCTAAGGCTATGCGATTTATGGTATGCCTATAGATTGCTGTCAATCCTATCTGACAAAGCACTCATAGGTTGTTGATGTAAACGGGACATTATCTGATTTGTACAGGTGACCCTCAATACTTGGATATTCGACATTTCAATCTAAGGAGCTTGATTCAACTGCCAATCTCAGTCCTATCCGGACCCGGACCTATAACCGATAAATTATTGAGAATTATTCAATTTTGATGGAGCATTTCTATTTTAACCAGCACAGCTTTTCACATGACGTGCTCTAAAAAGAGAAAAGTACACAGTAAAAACAGAGCTTTTAATCAAGAATGGACAGACTCTTACATGTTCATTCTTCCCAGTTACCAGCATGTCTCATATGTTCCAAGACCGTGGCAATTATTAGAAGCGGGAGAAAAAACCCACATGATTCAATGATCAGTCGACGATAGGCAAGACTTGACCAATCAGATTCAACTATGTAAATTCTTAGTCAGCTCGGGGACACCCCTACTGATTTTAGAACTATTTAATGTGGAGTTCCACAGGGTAGTGTTTGGGGTCTGCTTTTCTTTTTACTGTATAGTAATGATTTAAAGTATTCCTGCTCTAGTGACATTTTAAATGCAGATGATTGTGCTTTCCTAGTGTCACATAAAGATAAAATAGTGGTCAAAAAGTATCTCAGCTCTTCTGAATGTGAGTATTTGGCTATCTGAACAGGATATCCCTCCATTTTGGAAAGACAGAAGCTATACTTTTTAGATCTAAAAGGACACTAAAGACCTCAGAGTTTACTGTTAAAGCTTGGGAAACTTTAAATATCAGTAAAAATAGAGTTACATATTTGGGATGTGAATTGGATCAATATCTATCTGGCGAGTTGCCACACTGTTAGATAGGTCAACTCTACATATTCTGGTGGCAGCTTTGGTTCTCGGTCACTATGCTTCCACCTCCTAGTATGAAGGATTATCTCACCTTTTCAAAAATAAACTCCAGAGGGCACAAAACAAATTAATATGGGTAACTTTAAAACTTCATCCATTTACACATTCTGGCCATTTTAGACAGAGGGTCAAATTTATTAAGATATTTCTTACTTTAAAAAACTGTGCTGCTGACTTTATGGAATTACTTTTCACTAATAAAAAGACACTCAGCTATTCTACAAGAGGTAGTTTTTTATAACACATTTATTTATTTGGTACTGTACAATGGAATAATCTTCCTTCAAGCCTGAAATTGGTCACATCAGAGCGCATCTTCAAATTGGCATTGAAAAGATGATTTCTCAGTAACTGCCTGATTTATATTATGAAGAGCACTCGGAACATGTAGGCTGTGCCACTCTGCCATTGTATGTTTAGTCTAGACTGATATTATGGTTTGTTTTTTGTGTTGTTTCTTGTATGTTG
Source organism: Macquaria ambigua (assembly GCA_008360985.2). Lineage (NCBI taxonomy): Eukaryota > Metazoa > Chordata > Actinopteri > Centrarchiformes > Percichthyidae > Macquaria > Macquaria ambigua. The sequence goes on from VMKM01002431.1 coordinate 26,752, forward strand.
GAAGGCCACATTGGAAATAAGCCTTTTAGGCTTTATTGGGTTTTAATCCTTGATGATTGTAACTACTGCTGTGCGTTATGTGTGAGTTATTCAGTGTTTTTAATCATCAAATAAATTCAATCAGTCAGTCAGTTTCCTGCCACAGCAGCTGTACACTGACAGACCTCTCCACAGATATCAAACAAAATATTATAGCATACTATAAAATTATTATAGAAAACCATTAAAGGAACCCTATGGTACAGGTTCTGTTCTTGAAGCAAAGCTATTCTGCTGTCAAACATTAAAAAACATTACCTGTTACCTGGGGTCTGTATAGATCCATTAAACATTTTTGAAGAAAAGCAATTTGGACATTTTGACACCAGAAAATTGTTAAAACAAATAATTTGAGGAATAGCAGGGACCTGAGGGCTTAATTGAACAACGTGAATGAATGAATTAGGGAGTAACATGCTCCCAGGTCCCATTACTTTACTGCCTTTTTAGCAAGCCATCTAGAAAATTAAGTGACATAAAACATTTTAACATAAAAGGTGTAAAACCAAGACACAAGCCTGACGGGGCTTTGTATAAGGTCTCATGCATTAGGTGTCTCTTTGGAAACACAACACCCAGCACAAAATATGTGCTTAATTTCTGAATCTCTAAAAGCTACAGTTTGTTACTTTCTACAGTACATTACAGGTTTGACTGCAGTCAGTGTAACACATCGGCCATTATCAAAAAAACAGCACATGGACTGCAGCCTCTCTCAGCCATGGAGTGATGTAAGATCTCTGAATATTTCAAGCTGCAATGTGCCTCTTGATGGATTTATGTCAGCAACAGAAACTGGACTGGATAATACAGTGTGTGTGTGTGTGTGTGTGTATGTGTGTGTGTGTGTCCTTGTGATATCAGGAGTCATGTGGACTTTTATATCAAGTCATGGATTAGATTTGTCAGTCTTGTACATGTCAATACTTTGCCTGTCAGAGCCTGGAGCGCCGCAAACTGCCTGGAGCGAGAGCTTAACAGCTGGTAAGACTGCTCATTATAACAATAAAAATAATATGGTTCATTACAACCTGTCTGATTGTCTGACTGCCCATGTTTCTTGCCCTCTCTGACTTGTTTTTAGTGATGTCACAGTGTTTTCAGATCTCATAAGTTACTTGGATGAGTAAGTTATCATAACTGATCCAACCAATGGTCTGGACCTGAATATACTGTATCTAGTATGTTGGAATCATGTTTAGAAATTGCGCTTAAAGTGATCCTAGAACTAAAACTAGTCCTATCTCAGAGTAGGACTTGAGATTGATTATGGTGCTTTCAGAGAGTGGTGGCTGCCACCACAGCTACCACATGGCAACTTCTGCATTCTGTATTTTGAATCAGCCGAAGCAAGGTGCAACACCGCCGCCACGGCTCCCGGCTAACTCCAGTCCTTCCAGCCTGTACCATTCACACCACAGGCAGCTGTTATCCACCTAGTATAATCTCCTCTTTATATGGATGGATGGGTAAAGCACAGGACTTTTACCCAAGAGACTGCTGTTACTGCCCCATGTGAAACCAGAAGTCATCACTGACTTATTTTAACTCAATCCATGATCTTTTCCTAAACCTAGCCAAAGGCCTTTTTAACACGTGGTTAACGTTGTGAAATGCTCGCAGTTTGGTTAGGTTTAGGCACCAAAACTATCTGGTTAGGCTCTCTAGCAGAAAGGCTTTCTGGCAGAAAGCCCTCAGGGCAAATCTTTTCCTTTAACTTCCTGTTTTACCCACTAGAAGTAGTCATTGTAGGGATGTGCCAGTCCAGGAAGTGAATGTGACAGAACTGCTGCTTTTCTTGACGGTTGATGTGCATCCTGAGGTATGAACTGTTAAGAAAGATGAAAAAAATATATATAATTTGGGCAAAAACAGAATAGGGACATTTTTGAGACAGACTTTGTGGGATGCGAGGCAGAGCACATGATCTCTCTTTACAAACCATATTCACGCCTTCACAACATTACACTTTTTTGGAACGGGGATAATGCAGCTGTGAAACAGTGATGATTCTGTCAGAACCAACAATTTCTGAAGTCATAAATCAAACTTTGATTGCACCTCATAAAGATAAGGCACACGACGAGGTATATAGGAATATGTCACCTGCATAATGAAGGACATCTCAACTTATTTACAACAAGTAACATTTAATATAGGGTCTAGGTAGTTATTTTTGTTTATTAATTTTAAATAATAGCAGCTATAATATTTGAGAGATATGTTCATATTGTTAAGGTGCATTTCCCAAAACTGGGTGACATTACAGAAATAACACATTTCCGTACATGTAGGAAACATAAAAGGGGTGTAGTTGAAAGTGGAATTGGACATTGGAAGAGAAGATGTGGCTACAGCCAGCCAGAGAGTTTTCATCTGACTACAGAAGCATTCTGGATCTATAAGCTGCAAACACTTAAACCAAAAGATCACAATGAGGACTTCTCTCTCAGTGTGACCCTATGATATTGTGTGTCAGGCTGGACACATTTTTTTTTCTCTTATGATGTCATGGCTGAGGCTCTCTTTTAACTTATAGAAAAGATGGATCTTTTTATCATCATCTTTTGGATTCTTATATGTTGATTGCCCGTGATGGCCTATCTGATGTTCCTTCTCATTTTTAGTTGAGCGCCAGGCCCCTTCAACCCCTGTAACCTTCAGTCTTTACATAAGATGTATTATCTTTGATCTTTTTGGATTTTGTGATTGGTGATCTTTGATTAGATTATTGGGAGCTTTGATTTATACAGTGGGATTTTTAGGCAGTATTGGCCTATTTATTTTACAATTTTTATTAAGTATGTCTCTTCATAATGTCATCAAATTCTGCTGCTTTTGATCTTTCAGACACATAATATGAATGAAATGAAATTTTCAATTGCATAATATTTATCTACTTGGTTCATCCTTTGACAATGTATTTTTATATAGTATTTGTTAGGGCTGTATCCGACTTTTGAACGGGGTTCGGCGGGACGTTCAGGGTGACAGCGACGTTCATGTAATATAGTAAACAAGCCAAGTTAGCCCTCCGAGCTAATGCATGCTAACGACAGGTCGGAAATGTGCAACAACATTTTTTACCGTCACTAGATATCAAACAAAAGCCAGAGACTAGATCTCTAGTTGCTGTGAGCTGTAAATTCAGCACTTCTAAGCAGAAGGCAGAAGATAACGTTATCTGACCCTGACCGGGCAAGGCCTCTCTTCCTCCGGGCAGCTGCCTCCGTCTCACTCAGACTCACCCTGGGTCCAGGTCCACAGCTGCCTGGACCCATCGCAGACATCTTCACTGAGTGGACAGGACGACTTGACGTAGTAGAATGATTTTACCCTGGAGAGCAGCGTGACAGTGAGGAGCGCTCACTCTGCAGCTACTTCTGGGTACCGAAATGTCCACGGAAGTACACTGCACACTGACTAATGATTCGAATCTTCGACTTTCAGGGAGCCAATAACGCTGGGTTCACATAGAAGGCGGCCCACTTCCATTCGGCGCACATGTTAATTAATTGGGCTGTTCACACAGGAGGCGCCACGCAGCTGAACTCCGCAGCTCGCGCTCTGCAGCAATCGTTTTGGCGTCTGTTCTATTTTCTCTGCCCGCCGCGAATCAGGCACGAAAACACATGATAAAGGATATAAATGATGTATTATACATGATATAAATGATCTGATACTGATAAATTATAGAATATGCACCCTGCTTGCAAAGCCTTTTGATATATTTGTCCGTTGTGCCCAAACAGAGTGAGAGAGACGAGCAGACACACACAAGCAGACAGAGACGAGCAGAGCGCGCGAGAGAGAGAGAGAGAGGGCGAGCGAGAGAGGAAAAAAAGTTGATCCTAGAAGTGGAGAAGCACCAGTAGGTGTATGATCCGCAGCACATAACAACAGCAAAAAGATCAGCCCTAGAAAAGAGCAGAGGAGCAGAGGAGCAGAGGAGCAGGATCGCGTGTTGACCGGTGCAGAGAAATATGCTTCTGGTGTGAACAGCCAGGCTAGCTGCTCGCGCTAGAATTGGCATATCTTGGCGCTTCTCGGCGCCTCCTATGTGAACCCAGCCTAAGTCCTCCAAATTACATTTCAAAATACGTAGTTTGTAACTGCCCTTTAGAAACACACATAGAACAAGGGCATGACCATGGTATAGACATTCCCACAATTCTATTATATTTATATCTGAATATTTGCACATTTAGAACATAGTTTTGAGGACTACATTGATCATTTGAATTCACATTTAAAGGAATAGTCTGATTTCTCTGAGATAGTGGCTGCCCCTCCACTTCATTTGTTTTGGTCAGTTCTTTACTGTTTTCTGTTTTACAAGCTAAAACAAGCAACTTCTTCCAATCTTGTCCACCCGTGTCTTAATCTGATTAAGATGGGAGTATTGCTCTGCATGTAACCACAATCATTCACACACAAGATGCATTTACCTGTAGTTACCTATTTAGCTGGATTCTTACACTTACTGTGTTCTACTAAACTGCATTATAGTTCACATTCCACTTTCTCCCCTGATCATCTGTATCTCCAGAGCATGTCCCTGTCTGCCCACTGCTTCCAGCATGTCTCTCCCTCCCTGTCTCTCTGTGCTGCCTGCAGTGTGACCACATATCATTATTTTACCTTAAGAACAATGACTGATGACCTTGATGATCATTTTAATTTGATACACTGAATAATCTGCTTGTATGACTAGTTTTATTTGCTTTAATGTAATCATGCTGTTTAGCTAGCTATATAGTAAGTGTATAAAGAACAGTGTACAGTGTATAGTAACAGTTAGCTATTGTCTTATCTACTAAGCTAACGTTACCTATTTTGGTAGTTAGTAACTTACTGTTTGAATAAAAACTTGTATGTCCGGCAGCCGGTCATGCTTTCTAAGCTTTTTAGGTAACGTTACTTCCTCCATTAGCTCACCTGAGCAAACTAAAAACCCATCAGATTACCATCACAGCACAGAACAACTTTAGGAGAACAAACAAAAAACAAAATAAATTGAAAATAAATAAGAAATACCAAGAAACAGGTCTGTTGGCAGGGTTCATAAAAGGAGGACATATTTAACATATTTTCTACTGTATATTGGGGGGGACAGATTGGTAGTTTCTCAGTATTGGGGGGGACATGACCCCCCCAAAGAATGCGTGGTTACGCCCATGACATAGAAGCATTTTCTGACACATCTGACACTCCTATCAGCAGGATGACATCAATTGTCTGTGCCTTCCAAAACCGTTACAAATCACTGTTGAAAAATAATTCTGTTTTATGGTGTGACAACACAATAGTAAACACTTGGTTAAGGTTAGGGAATGATCATGGTCATGGTTAAAAGAAACCCAGCTTGACTGTAGGTATGAAACAGGTAATGCAGAAACAGCAGTCTTGACATTTTGTTGAGAGTGAAACCACAAGGGGAAAATATCATTTTCTGAGCCTTTGTAATTTAGAAACATGAACTCAACATACACAATTTTTCTTTCAGCCATTTATGACATGTTGTGCAACTGAAGCAGAACAGCTCTGGCTCAACAGATCCACCAACAGATAAGTAACAAACAGATACAGCAAATACAGAAAGGTACACGGAAAGAATCACACACAATTTGAAAGCCTGGAGAAAATGACACACATAACCTCATACAGTGCGTCCCTCTACACCACACCCCAAGTGTTTTATTGATTTTAATGATTGTATTAAATCATTATTATGTGTTACTGAAAAGTAAAACTAGCACACTAGCATACTGTGAAATTAAGCTTGGTAACACTTGTTGTCTTTCCCCAGAAATATCAATTCAATTGAACTTTGTGCTGGATGAAACTTCGCAGAACGACTACAAGATAGACTAGATCAATTACATTTAAAAGTTTGAAAGAGAGATTTGAACAACAGGTGGTGAAATTTAAACAATATCTGTTCAGTACAGTTTCCATTCTATGGGAAGTAATACCATAAAGACAGTACAAATAAACAAGATATTTAGTTAGTAAGTAAGATATATAGTACCTCCTGATTTAATATAATGCCCAATAGCACCCCTTAATTTCCAAATTTCCTCCTAGCTCCCGGCTTATGTTTGGTCTATTATTGTTTATTTTGTACATAAATGTAAGTTGTCCAAAACAGATAACAGCAAAAACAACTTTTGGAGACTGTGGAAAAGAAATTAGAACTTTTAAAGGGTTGGTTTGATTTTTACTACTACTAAATTTGGTAATAAATTAAGTCACAAAGCAAGCTTATGAGAAATTATGTTGTAATTGAAAGGGTACATTTAATTACATTTTGGGGAATGACAACACATAATAAATCATGCAGGAAACTACATATAAATTATGTCAAAGTATATCACAATGTTGTAAAGATATTTCAAAAGAGAGCCATAAGAATCCAAATCCAAAATTAATCCAAAAGTACCAACACTGTTTATTAAATTAAAGGCTCTTGAACTTAAGTTTCTGTACATTTTAAAATAGTACAAACAATGTATAAAGTCAAACATAAATCTTAACCTGAAAGAATCCAACATCTTTTTATAATGAGAGAAAACCACTATGACTTGAAAAGAGTGTGTATGTTTAAAAGTAATGTAATATTAACTTATGTAAAAACAAACAATAATTTAATTAAGAAATATGGTGTAACAACAGTGATAAAACAAGAAACCAGCAAAGTAGAAGCAATTGGAAATAATTAGTGAATGAAAACAGTATTTTGTTTAAAGAAAACTAAGAGCAGCGTAGTGGTGAGTATGACATGACTGTTGTTGCACTGGCTTTACCATGTGAGCCAGTATAATATAGGTAATTCTACCTCTGCCTTAAGAGAATTTAAGATATTTTGTTGTGTTTTTTGCCTAATTGTTTGTTTAGTTACTTACAGACCTAAATAAATTTCAATTTCAATTGTTGAAACACATCTGTGAACTGTAGAATGTGCAGGATTTTTGGGGTGCCATTGGATGCTTTATTGGAGTGTATCTGTAAATATCAATTACATTATGACAAATGAAAATGGGATTTTACATGTGTAACTAGTTCCTTGCCTTCTTATGTTTACAGGGCTCCTAAGCAGCCTAGGCCTAGCTATAAGTCACGTCACAGAATCACAGAAAATTAGTGGGATCCTTACAGTTATATACATCTTTTTTTGTTGTCAGTTTTTCTCCCAACATGTCAGCCAGCTGGACTGGCTGCTGTACTGTATATTTGCTTCTCAGTCACTTTCAGAGAAGCATGGGAGACTGTATGCACAATCCAGTGGCAAACAACCGCGTCTCTTAAGTGGAGAGAATGCTGCTGGAAAGATATGATACGCTTTTTTATTACACTAGCTCAGAAAAAAACATTTTTCAGAGGAGACAATGTGGTTTCGACAAAGCCAATCACTATCATGTTTTTTGGGACTGCAATGTAATTCATTCCTTTTGGCAGGACATACATATAGAGTGTATTTGATACTAAGATTCCATTTAGGTTTGATGTACTATACTGAGGCCAATTACCTGCAAACATGACTTTAGTAAGAAATAAGTATTTGTTTAGAATAACTTTGGTTGCAAGTAAGAAAACTATAACAAGAAAATGGTTATAGCCCGAATCGCCTATATTACAAGACTTTATTGAAATTATGGAAAGGAAAAATTGACCTTTTCTAGCTGCAAGTAAGTAGATTTCAGTCATAATGGGATAAATGGAAACAATACTTTACTGCCACTTAGCCCAGCTATTTCACTTTATAATTTTTAGGGTGTAGATAATAGACTAAATAATTTCCCTACCATTTCCATCTAAAGAAAATCAATCAATGAATGTAATGTTTTCATGCTGTAAACAAGTTGTCTCTATTCCAGTTCCCATCATCCCATTACCTGTTTTTTCCTTTTTGTTTGTTTGTTTCTTTTGCATTGTTTGCTGCTTTGTTTTATTTTGCTTTGTGCTTTTTCTTTTTTCAGTTTGTGCTTATATGTTTGCAAAAATATATGAAAGACTAATGATGAGATGGTGTAAAAGCGGAATGATGTTTGAAATACTCTCAATCAAAACTATTTGTGTGAAAAAAGAAAGAAAAAGAAATTATGATATATTCCAAACCTATTTAGTCTAGTTTTTTATCACATGTATATCTCCCCTTTGCAACCCCAAGGTTGAAAAACTCCTCTTTAGGTCGTGGCTACTCCTTGTTTTAGGTCCTGTTCTGGTTGAATATTACACTGTGGTTGTACGGGAGGTATACGTCCCATTGCGAAACACCGTATCAGAAGCCATACAGTCCTTTGGAAAATCCAGAGGGCTACATGTTGCTTGTCTCTTCAAAGCTACAGCACAGTAATCCACCTGCTCCGCATCCAGCCCAGACTCCAGCCACCGGAAACACACAATACGCTGGAATGAACGCCGGAAATTGTCGGACACAAAGCCGTACAGGATAGGATTGGCGCCACTGTTGGCGTAGCTGAGGATGACAAAAAGCTGAGTGACCATGGGGTCTGGGGGCCGGTGGAAAACGCTGACCAGCTGGACGATGTAAAAGGGCATCCAGCAGAGAACGAACACTGCAACGATTAACAGCACCATGCGTGTGATCTTCTTCTCCGAGCGCCGGCGTTGAAGCCAGCCTGCTTTTAGCCCTACTGCTCGCATCCTGGCCACCATTAGACAGTAGCATAAGCAGATAGCTCCGACTGGCAGCAGAAACCCCAACAGGAAGGTATAGACCACAAATGCTTCTGACCACACAGGTTCAGGCCACAAGAAGTTACAGTCCACACCACCGTCCTGTGCTGGGACAGTGTCTGCGAAGATAATGATGGGCAGGATGACTATGAGTGACAGCCCCCACACACACACATTGACTACTTTGGCTACAGTGGGTCTGCGGTAGCGGGCAGCCTTGATAGGGTGGACCACTGCTACATAACGGTCCACACTCAGCACAGTCAGGCAGAAGATTGATGTAAACATATTGATACCATCTACACTCAGCACCAACCTACACATCAGTGACCCAAAGGGCCAATGTCGAACGGCAGCTGATGTGGCCAGAAAAGGAACACTTAACATGAACAACTCGTCAGCAATTGCTAAATTGAGGATGTAAATGTTAGTGGCTGTTTTCATTTTGGCATATTTCAGGATGACGTAGATGACCATGGCATTGCCAGTAAGACCTACGCAGCAGACAAGAGCATAGATGGATGGGATGATGATTTTACTGGCGTCAGGCTCGTGGTAGTAGTCCTCATAGTCCATGCTTGTGTTATAGGGCAGTCCTGTTGGATAGGACCCATAGTCCTGGCTCCCATTGAAATCCATGTTCACTTTTGGTGGGTATGTGATGCCAACTTTAATTTTGAATGAAGCTAGCCAATGGAACTATAGAGCTGAAGTGAAACCAAACTTTGGGATTCTATGAGAAGGTATAAGGAGTCCCGAATGGCGTAGATGTCTAAAAACACCTGTAGTTTTTTTTGAATGTTAACTAATTACATTTTGTTAAAATCCTGAATCCTGAATAGTGAGTTCTGTAGTATTACTCATTTATCTTCTCAGGAATGCGTGATGAAATAAACCCTCTTTGAGAGAATCCATTGAGCTACAGAAGTTAGTGGAACAACAGCTAGCCGTAGATAGTAAATAGTGTCAGGACTTCTGCTCTCTATTGTACTTTTAGTTTCTATGACAATCCACAGAAGGTAGTATCATGATATATGTTTTTTGTTACTGTCATCCAAGAAAGAAAATGTCCATTGGTCCCTCTTCTCACAGTCCATATGTCCTCAAATCTCCTGGGTCTCTTGTGTCAGTGATTTCTCATTGTAAAGTCCAGACAACCTTGATCGTTCTTTTCCTCCTAGCTATAGAAAAAACAGGTATGGATCAATTACTCTCAAGTACCTGCTGTACACCCTCACAGGATTCTTAGTAGGCAATCATGTACCATTCCATTTTCATTCATGAGTAAACATACATCTTAGTGCCCATCTGCTGCAGATAGTAGTAAGTGCAGTGTTCAAAAGCAGGTTAAGACCACTTGGACACACAGTACATACAAAACACTCCATTGTTGATTGAAATGGGGCGTTCTGGCCAGTCAAATCACGTTGAGTGTCCGCCTAAAGGTGGTGTTGTTTGGCTCCTGCACTCATGTTGTCTTGTTGAGTCTCACAGCCGTTGCAGAGTGCAGAGAAATCACAAGGTTCCTGCCGAAGCTTCCCTTCAGGATACATTATGCTCCCATTTTCTGACCTAAATTATGAAAGCATGTGAGAAAACAAAGAACTGTCACTTAGTTTGCCTCTGACAGACACCAAGCACAACATCAAAGTACAAGTGAGTCATACCTAAGAGAACCTGACACTGCATTCGTTTTCCTGATAACGCCACTGCATTTACCAGGAATGAAGACATTTTTTAAAATGATCTGAGACTTTGCAGTAATTATTATTATTATTATTATTATAAACACATATACCACTAACTCGCAATGCATTGCACATGCGATACAATATGTCTGTATGTCTTATTTCACAGGCTCAAGTCATACTCACATACAGGTTGTCCGTAGCAATACTGATTACTAATAAGTCATGAATAATAATTGAGAAGAACAGTTGTAGAGTGTGGCAAATACCCCTGAACACCCATGGTAAACCCACACACCCAGGTTAGACCTCTTCCTAGGACTGTGTGGAGGTGCACATTGGGCTTGATTGACATTTCTGCTACTGTCCTGTTAGATTTGTTGCACCTCTTAGGACAACTTACAGCTCTATTTTTATTATTAGTACATAGAGTCCTGACTTTGTGTAATCCCCAGCATAGCTTTGCCAAACTTCAACCTAATGCCATATTCATGTCATATGGGATGGATAGATGGGAAAGATTCCCATGTTTACGACTTGCAAGTTCACATCATCGGACAACTTTAGAAGGTTGTATAACTCGAGTGTGTGACAAACAAGAGTTGGTGTGTGAAGTTAAAAATACAGAACAAAGTCAATACAGCGCTGTATCCATTACATTTGGGTTTAATCACATTGAAAGGCAAACTTTGGCTGAGACATCCATGTTTATTTGGTTTTCAGGCACTATTATTACAGACCAAGTTGGATATATCAGGGCTTTTGATGTTGACATGAAACGTATTTACAAGTCTGAAACTGGTCATTTTGGTAACTTTGATATGGCATGAGCACAGGTCTAATCCGCCAAAACAACTGAACACACTTGCGAAGCTGAGCAGGGCCTGTCACGGGAGAAATCCTTCTCAGTATGCCTTTATTATTCACTTAATTGATTTGCTATTAGATGACGTTATACCATGACCACAGACAATACTTGATTCTGATTGGCTAGAGGATTAGCTACATCAAAGTGCAGGCTCTACCCTAACTCTGACAGCCTGGCTAACAAAAGCTAACAAAATCACTTAATCATCACTAACACTAAGTACATCCCAATTTGGCATAACCCTGATTTCCACTTTCGCAACACCCCTATTCACTTTCGCACATGGCAACACAAAGGAATCATCATCTTTATCATCTATTCCAAAACAACCAATTTATACACAATTTATTACACTAACCCAGAACTACAGAGTTGAAACTGGAAGGCCATGCAATCATTACATATAAATCACTAAATTAACCCTCTTATAAAGAACATCTCAAAAGAGAAAATGGCTGTTTCCCACAAAAGCAATATATCAACCTTTAATGAAACTGAATCCTTTCCTAACTCTTCTGAATTTAAATTAGAACACATGTGAGGAGGCCACGCACATCATCACATCACTACCACACACACCAAAGTAGCAGTTTTAATTATATGGTGGTGATGATGGTAGCGGTAATAATAATTATTATTATTGTTATTATTATTGCCAGTGGTGATGGTGGTACTGATAATAATGATAATAATAATCATTATCATCACTATTACTGATTTAATCACATCTGGAATACTGGAAAACATTTTTCTATGCTTTATTTTTTTTTAATGCCTTTCTGTTATCACTCATATTACCATTATTATTATTTTGTAGTTTTTGTTGTAGTTACTGCTATTATTATCATTTTCATAACTATACCTCCATTATTCTATTTTATTGGTGGGGGTTATGTTGGCCCAGACAAATGAGGGTAGCAGGTAATGGGAGGCCAAAAGATGATGATAATAACGATCAAGATGATGATGGCAGGGGAGATCATTATAGTACACTATGAAACCCACAATGGATAGGCCCCCTCCTTAAGAGTCTGGGTGTGGACAAAGTAGGGGCACCTCACTCTGCCTCACTCGTCCTCCCCTCTGACTGTCCAGGGTGGTCTCTCGCCTTCTACCACTGGGGAACGCGCCAAATCCTGACAATCGCCCCTCCTGGGAACTCAATTCCCTGTGCCGTCCCACCTCCTCATCACCTCATCCCACTGAATAACTACTGCCAGCTCCGGGCGTGGATTAGGTGTGACGACTTCAAGAAGCGACTGTTCATTCAAAATGGCGGCTCCTAAAGAGGTTAGCGTAGATGCTGCTATAGCATCAGTTATATCAGAACTATAGAGTATTTCTTCATTGACAGAAGAGCAAAGAAAGGCACAGGCTTTTCTCCATCTTCTTCTCCCGACTGGCTTCGGATCTCCTACTACGTCAGATGGTTTTGTGTAACAAACCATCTGACACGTCAGGTTAATTATCCTCACTCCTGCCAAACGTCAGCTTTTACTTTATTTGTGAATTCTAATTCTTTTTTTGCCCTCAAAAATAAGTCACAAATCCAAATGAGTTAAATGTAAATCCCACATTAAATGTGACAAAAGGATATAATAACATAACAATTTGTTGTTGTGATAATTCATAATGGTCACTTTCTAGTGAACAAAACATAACTATTGATTATTTATGGTTTGAGGGTGATACATCCTTTAAAGAAATGCACAGATCTGACTTTTGAGTCTCTTTAATCTACATCAGATTTCAGTGTTTGCTGTCCCCATCAGAATGGGTGGTGTAGGAGGCAGGGAAGCTGATATCCCATGCTGTTTTTCACCTCTTTCCTTTTATCGAACCCTTCACCATCCTCTGTGTGGTTGGAGACTTTTATGAAATGTATGCAATAATGATTTGAAACTGAGGAAAACTAATAATTGTGTACTAAAGTGTCACAATTCAAAACGTAACTCAGTAAAGTGACTGTTTAGCCTTCGCCCTCACCCTTTTTTTCACTACAATGTAATTTTAGATAGCAGGAAAGAATTGCAATTGTTAGTCTTCCACAGAGGTGGGAATACTAAGGGCATTTCATAATGATGCCTAATGATGTACCCCAATTAGGGCTTGACTGAATTCCCCTAGAAGGCATGGGACATCGCTTGTGGTCCTCAGAGTTGCAATGTCTGATTCATATGTCTGATTGTCTGTTAACAGTACACACATTGCTTGTTGCTTGTTGTTGTTAAAAGCACTCTACTGCATCATGGCACATGATTTGCAGATAAGAGATGATCCCATCATGCCATCTCATCGTCTTGTGGTGCAGATAAACATGTTGATACATGACAAGAATGATAGCTGACAAGAAGAGACAGTAGCTTGACAGTCTTGACAAAGTACTGACCACATCCAGTTAACATCCAGACCTTTGTGAAAGGCTACATCCAAATTACAGCCAACGCATGGTATCCAATTAGAATCAGAGAAGGTCTTATCTGTTGTAACTGCGGACATGTCAATTCCCCACTCACCCTGAAGCATTTCAATGCCTCCTCTATGCTATCTGCTGGTCTGTTAACATATACTCAGCAGAATTACCATGACCACATTTGAGGTTATCTGGATAGTGACAACTGTGCAGTATTGCATCACCCTGCTACTCCACTACAAATTATGTTCACATGCAACTATTTAGCATTGTGCTTTTTGGTAACGTAATGCCACGGATAAGTAAAAAGTGTGTGCCATTATCCCCATTTGTACAATTCAAGTGATGTGCGTGTTCTGTTCTGTACGTCTAGCTGTCCTGGCTGTGCCCGTCCCCTCTTTATCATGGTAAACTTTCAAGCTCTCGAGTGTGGCCATTTGGAACAGCTTACACACGGGGTCAGATGATAACTCTAAGTTTTTTTGGCCTTTACTCCAGGTTGCGTTACAAGAACGCCATTATCAGGGCACCCTGGTGGTGGTTAGAGTTAGTGTGCCTACCGTGAACTGCAACACCTTTGTTAATGTCATTCTCCATCTCTCTCTCCCTCAGCCCCTGTCATCTCTCTACTGTCAACTAGCTAATAAAGCTCTATAACTGCTCCCAAATCATAATGAAAACTGACATTTGTCAACCAGGCATGTTTATATTCCTGATGGCATTATGTTTTCCCAAAATGTTATTGCAAAATCGTTCCATATGAATGTAATTCATACAAGACTGTTTTGCCAAAATTGATGTACATTCATTGAAACCAGTTGATCTTGAATTTACTGTGGAGTTGCCTAAACCCAGGTTTTCCACTGTGCATATAAAAAAACAGATTGATTCAACATCTTTACTCTTTGCTTCTTGATGATGCTTCAGGTTTCTTGGCCCCTGCAGGTAGGCTGAGAACAGCTGTCTGTATTTTTCTGGATGCTGTCTGGGTCACATTGTCAGATATGTCCAATAGCTTTTATGCATTTTGTTTTTAGCCACGCTACCACTCTGGTCCAGACTGAAACTGTTTGATGGATTGCCATTAAATTTGGTACAGACATTCATGGTCCCCAGAGGATGAATTGCTATGGCGATCCCCTTACATTTTATCTACTGCCATCATCAGGTCAAAATATTAATTTTGTCCAATACTTTGGCCAAATACCATGGCCAAATAGCTGCAAAACTAATGACATTCCCATCCACCTCAGTTGTACTTTGTGTTTAGTGCTAATTAACAAATATTAGTGCAGCCTCACAGAGCTGCTACCGTAGCGTGGCTGTTGTTGACTCTTGTAGAGTCTTGGTTTTAGTTGGAATTTAGAGGGGAACATGTTCATCGATTTTTAATTGTTCCTATGTCCGTGCAAAGATCCATGCTTATGTCAATTATTGCCATTTTATATGTGTTTGGCTGAACACTGTAACAAAACAAAAGAAGTGATGGGGGAATGCGGGAAGAGAAATTGCTTGAGGATAGTGCTGCCATGAAAAGCAACCTCACTGAACTTAAAAGATATCAAAATGCTTCCTGCAGTGAAAGCAAAATCTGCATCTATATGGCTATTTCCAAAGAGTCTTTTAACAGTCACAGGTCAGAATGGTGCTGCTGCAAATGAATGACTTCCTGATGTCTATACATGACGATGGAACAAATGAAATGAAATGGAATGAAAGCTGCTTTACTCATTTACATAAAAAATATGTATAAAACTACAGTACATTCATCCACACATTCGTCAACAATCGTAGTCAATGTATGCAATGTTGCTCATAATAATCATATGGTATGGTCGCTATTCTTTCTGCATTTTGTCTTCAATTATCCATTGTTGTCTCATTCATGGACACTGAGGGTTTGTTACTGTAGATTTCTATTGTTGTGAGCAGCTGCAAAATAGTCTTATCTGTGAGACACAATGGGGTAACAGTGGTATACAGTACATTCATACTGCCTTGAGGGAGTGATTGTCTAAGACACAGAGCTACAACACAGTCTGAAAAACAAATTAAGAGCACAAATAAAGATTATGTCCTCCACCACAAAATGGGGAGGAACTCTAGAGACTAATGTTAAACCTGGTCTTTGTTGGTCTAAGCAAATCTTTTGATAGTCCAGCGTGTTCTGTGGAGGTTTATACTGGTAGTTTCATGGTCTAGTGTGGTCTTTCTTAGTCTAAGCTGGCCTTTTGAGTGTCTAGCTCAATCTTTGATGGTCTGCACTGGTCTTTTGATGGTATAGCCTGATCGTTGGTTTATGCTGGTTTTTGATAGCCCAGTTTTGTGTTTACATGTCCACACTGGTCCTTTCATTGTGTATCTTACCTTTGATGATCTACACTGATTGTCTGCACTGGTGTTTTGATGGTCTGTGCTGATTTTTTGATGGCTACCCTGGTCTATGTTGGTCTATGCTTATCCTCTGATGGTCTAGCCTGGTCTTTGATGGTCTGGTGTGGTCTTTGTTGATCTAAGAAGGCTTTTTACGGTTCTAGCCTTGTCTTAGATGTTTAAACTGGTCTTTTGATGTTCCAGCATTGTTGTTTTTTTCGTCTTTATAGTCTTTGCTTGTCTTTTGAAGGTCTAGCCTGGTCTTTGGTGGTCTAAGCAGGTCTTTCAATTGTCTGACCTAATATTTGATGGTCTAAGCTGGTCTTTTGATGATCTAGCCTGATCTTTTAAAGTCTAAGGTGGTCTTTTAATGATATAGCCTGTTCAATGAAAGCTAACCCAGTATTTTAGATGGTACAGTGTACTGATCATGCTCTGACTAACTCAGGATAGAGTTAGAGCACATAACAATCTTGCAAAATAAAATGTAACATAATTGTTTCATGGGTTGGTGGTAAGGGTAGGGGTAGGGTTAGGCTATATTTTCATGAATAAAGCAAGCTCATCCTCATGGTTTCTCATGAGAACAGTGTCCTAAGAGTCTGATTTCACCATCAACACCAACACGTCAGCTGGAGAGGAGGAACTAAAGAGTTAAGTTCTCCTGACAACTATCGTACTAAATGATTGCTGTTGTGAGAGTAAAGTTAGTAGTCATCTTATCACATTTCCTCGCAAAGTGCTTTCTTTCCAGCAAACAAACATTGACTGATCTATTTAAGACAGCAAAATGTATCCAGTCATTAAGTCATTACAACATGTTAGATCAAAATGAACCTGGAAAAATGTGCTGTGCCACCCACCACAACTAAGGGGCTTAAAGGGTGCTCGTCGGTGCAATGTGGGGAGGTTGAGAGAGTTTCAGCTTTATGCAAATGTCCTCTAATGCACAGGACTAACAACATGGCAAAAGCCAATCATGCTCATTTTGATTTGCTTGTAAAACAGAACTACAGAGTTGTTTTCTACTCCACTCAACTATGTAAAAACATGTAAAACAAAATGGAGAAAAAGTAGATACTAGATAGTAGAGAAGTAGATTCTCTACAATATAATAGTTTTTTCTAGTCCCAGTTCTACATTCATGATATTCACAGGTTCTGCAGTCTTGTTGCACATCTGGTCCAGGTACAGAGACAGAGTCCTTTGGTGGCCAAAGAGAGAACTACACTGAGTTTAGAGAGTCTGTATATGAGCAGTCCAGATGTAATAGCTGCTAATCTGCAGTATTAACTGTACCCCGCTAGAAACATCAATGATGGATGAGGAAGAAGAGAGAGTCTGAAGTCATAATTAGTCTTCCACTCCTCGATGGGCTGTTAGTTCCACTCCTCCCCTTCCCTTCTGCCAGCTTTAATGAAAGGCAATCATCCTTTTGAAGCTGCATTAGTGCTCCTTGGCAGAAATAACATATCAGATGTGTGTGTGTGTGTGTGTGTGTGTGTGTGTGTGTGTGTGTGTGTGTGAAAGTATGGGTAAAAAAGTATGTATATCCTATGCTTTACATTAACATACAACCAAGCCTGCTGTTTTTGCAGTATTGCCATATTGCCATGACACTTCTGTTTCTGTAAATATTTCTGAACCACACATACAAAAGACATCCATCGGCTGAATAGATAAAAGCCTTGAAACCTTTGAATTTTTGTTCCATTGTGGAGGGGCACTGAGGATGAGAATGTGGTCTGTAAGTGAGTCCATTTGTCTGTTCAACACTTTGGTTCAGGATAAGGTTGTACCAGCTATTAGTAAATCCGTCACTAAATTTGTAAAGTTCTTTTTTAAGTTCCTACTAGCCAGTTTCAAACTAGTGGTTTACAAAATCGGGTTAAAATCAAATCTCAACAAATCTCATGTGCAGCACCAAACCAACAATGACTGTATCCTACTAACAAGTAGTGTGTGTGTATCTAAAGCCTGATATAGCCAT
Organism: Macquaria ambigua; assembly: GCA_008360985.2. Taxonomy (NCBI): domain Eukaryota; kingdom Metazoa; phylum Chordata; class Actinopteri; order Centrarchiformes; family Percichthyidae; genus Macquaria; species Macquaria ambigua. Next base: position 44,823 of record VMKM01002431.1, read on the forward strand.
ATTCCTCTCTGCCATATTGCTCCATTGTTGTCCAAAAACTATTAAAAACACATCAATGAGCCACACTGTTGCTCCTTCATTACCATGAACACACACATTGTAGCTTATTTTGACTCAATCCCACATACACTGTCCTGCTGCCCCAAATACTCACTAAAGCACCCAATGTGGATTAATCCGCTGCTAGAAATAGTCACCAACAAATGCACAATTTCCTCCAGTTTGATTAACATTTCATAAAAACTACAGTGACCAGCTGTTTCAGGAAATTGTTCACCATTTAAAAAAAAAAAGAAACTATATATTTTGTCCATTTCTAAAGATCTTCTTCAAGGTCTTCAGTAGGAACAAAGGGCTTGGAGCTGAGTACCACAAACAGGGTAGGGATGTGATTGAGAGAGAATAACACATTGTAGGTTTAAGTCTTTTCATAAGATAATAAGGAAAATCCTATTAGTAATGTCTTAGCTAGGAGACATCTTTAATGGTATCCAATAAAGTATTTAAACATGGAGTCACTGCAACATCACCAACTGTAACATGACTTCAAAATATAACATATAGTTAATATATTGTTTTGGGGGCCAAGCAATACATTAAACAAAGTGTTGTAGATAATCATATTCCTGACAGGTTTCTGATTTGATTGTCCATGTAGTTACAAGATAACGTATGACAACTACTGGCCAGAAATGTCATATAAATATTCATGGTCCCAAGAGATGATTCGTAAAGGTTTTAATAACTGAGGAATATTTTGTCTAGTGCCACCCTCAGGTCAAACTTTCCACTTGTATGCAAAACAACAATTGTATAAGCAGATTGCCATGAAATGTATTGATGCTCCTCAGAAGGTGAACCCTTTTCATTTTAATGACTCCATGGTTTTTCCTTTTGTGCCACTTATAGTTTTAGCCTCACTACTGTAAGGCTCAAAGAATAGCAAACTCCACAGGATTGTTTAATTGTGTTCTTTTGTATTGTGGGCTTTAATGAACATTGCAGCTCTAGTAGGGCTTTCCACTGTAAAGCTGCATTCAGACTGAATGTGAAGCACTTTGTGTTGTTTGACAGCTGGAGCGTTTTTTAGCTAGCTAACAACATACACACCAAACCTGCATGTGTTTATGTGACAGCTCAGACTGATCTCAGTCCCTACCAGAAACTCCTGTTCTTTCTGTTATTTTCCTCCAGTGTCTCCCTCTTTTCTCCTGTTATCCCTGTACATTTATGAAGTGGAAACATGAAGCCTAAGGACACAAATCTTTAGCTCAAGTTGACACATTTCCAACTTGCATGAAAGTGTCTTTGCCTCAATCTGTGCCACCTAGAGAATTTGTGTCTGTTAGCGGCCAATAACATTTTCCATTGACTTTGTATGCAATTACACCATCTCTAAAATTCGCTTCAGATTTTGTCTGAACCAAGTCCTCCAAACTAAAGGCAAAATGTGTAAATGTTTATTGCCTGAAAAAATGACCAATATTAGCGTTTTCTGATCTGGTGCCCCTATCAGCAGGAACATAAAAAACTGATTCATATGACTTTTTTCTGATCTGAAACATCTTAAGGTTTGTTTAGGTATATGTCCAAAACCTACTTGGTTAAGGTCAGGGAAAGATTGTGGTCATAGTTAAAAGAAACCAAAGATGTCGTTAGGAAACAAGAAACGAACTGCAGTCTCCTGTGTCGAAGTTACACTTCTTGTGGACCCGACCATCCACTCTAACCTTACTGGTGGTCTCTTGTCAGTTAAATGTAAACATAGGTCATATTAGGCATTGAACAAACCACTGATGCTGTTGTTTTCCTTCAGCCTTGTCTGAACACAGCTTCGGTCTTGTTTCTTTCAAGCAAGCACTGCTTAGTGTGTGTCATCTTGCTATGTCAGTACTTCAGGTAACTTTATGAGAGTCAATCCAAAATCAGTGAAAATAGCTAGCTGCAGATCACTACACAGCTTCAATCTGAGTTTCTGGTAACGCCCACAATCACTGAGCAAAGAGCAAGTAATCAACCGAGGAGCTCACAGACCGAATTCTGCGTTATCCCAGTTATCTTGTTGTCTCTATCACTCTGTCTATCATCTGTCACTGCCTTTCTTCTCTTCAGCAGAGTAAAACCCCACCCACCCTCATACTGTCTCTGATAGCACCCTCCACTCGCCATCCCCTCTCCCCATAAAAATGTTATTGCTGGATGGAATCTACCGCCTTAGACTGTATACAAATAGCAGTTGTATGTTGTTATTTGTAGGTTTCCATGTTAGACGTTATAACCATGTCAGATCTACTGAGGTATTTTTCACCCATTTTGAACAGTTTCATTTTCCCCATGTTAATTACAGTAGTCTATGACTATTTTATTGAAAAGGAGACTCATGTAAAAACCATCCATCCATCCATCCATCCATCCATCCTTTCATCCATTTTCTTCTGCTTATCTGGGCCGGGTTGCAGTGGCAGCAGGCTAAGCAAAGTAGTCCAGACATCCCTCTCCCCAGCAACATTTTCCAGCTAATGTTTCTACAGCTTCTTATTCTATTCTGTTTTTTTCATTGCATTGTACCTCGTTGAATTACTTCTTGCTACCGCAATAACCACATTTTTCACTGTTTCATCTCATGTCATATTAAGCACTTCACTCATGGTTCTGTTGATGTCACATGTTAAAAACGACGGCCCTTTTATGTGAACGTGCTCCTATCCAGATTGAAAAGCTTAAATGAACCAGCTATGTGATACCAGTTATCCAGGATAATCAATGTTAGAGCCAGACTAAGTTGAACTTGCTTTGTGATACAGGCCTCATAAGTCGATTAGCATAGCTTAGCATAAAGACTGAAAGCAGGAGAAAACATCTTGCATGGCTCTGTCCTGTTCAAAAGTTCAAAAATACACCTGCCAACACCTCTACAGCTTACTGATTGACATGCTGTATATTGTTAGTTTAATCTGTACACAAACAGAAATGACATTTTGTGGTTTTAGAGAAAGTTATGAGCTGGAATTATTTCTTGACTTTAAAGTTTTGGCAGCATATTGAAACTACTGTGGTGCTTTTGTGCTTTTGACGTTATACCTTACATATCATGGGAAGAAATAGTGTTTCAAGTTTCCAGGCTGCTTGGCAACGAGCAGAGAGATCTGTTTAAGATGAAGGGGAAAGTTATTTGTTCTTACAGTATCAATACTTGATGTCTCAAAGCACATTTACCTTAGTTCCATTACCTTCAGAGATTATTCGATTTTTCTTTCTTTTCGAAACATTAATTCCTCCCAGAGGGCTGCCTCTGCTGCCCTAATGATCATCTGACAAACCTAAAGGAGCATTTTGTCAGACTCAAACACAAAATGAATCCCCAGAGCAGAGCTGAAATTGCCCTCCTTTCGAAAATGTTCACCCTATTTTCATAATTATGTAGCTGATGGCACAGTGCAGGAAAAATGAACTGTGAGGGAGAGAGTGCTTTTGAACCCTCTTTCCCTCATTCATTTGCATTCTCTTCACTCTCTGCTATGGTGGCTACTATTTACATGTTGAGGCTTATTTTCATCTCATTTCATATGACATATCTGCAGCTCACAGCACGAAGTGTAGCCTGTGATTAAATATGGAAAAAGCTTCAGCTCTGCCTTCCAGCTGCTCTGGTTTTAGCTGAGGTGTTTGAGGAGCATCTGATAGTGAATGGAGAACACTATTGTTAAGTAGTCAGTAAGATTTAATGGGTTCACTCATGATTTATTGTACTCTTTTATCTATAAAACATTAACACAAATGCTAGTTTGTGCAGAACATGTGTGTTTTAGGGGTTAAACAGAAATACTTTTATTAATTATTACTTTTTTAATTTAATTTTTTTTTTTTTAGCCATTACTCCATCATTCAGTTATGATGCTTTTACTCACTAGCCTAATTGCTGAGATCTGGGGAACTACCATAGCTACAGTACCAGAGGTCATGTCCTCAGTTTCTGGGAATTTGGAATTTGGACATTTTCAACCAATTGGAATTAAATACTAAAATTTTAAAAAAGAACAAAAAACGTACACATTGCTAGTATATTAGACTGATTAGACTGATTTCAGTATTATTAGATTCATTAGGCCTCATGCAAGAACATTTTCATATTCTTATCCCAAACCTTTTTTTACTTTTATGTGTGAGGTTTGCCCATACAAGTTTTCCAAGTCGGACTCATCAAACCCTTTTAACTGGACGAAGTTTTCTTAAACCATTCATTTCAGCCTGATGAACATCACCTGTTCATCAGAAATGAAGAGGTGTGCATAATCCACTAAAATTGCCATGTTTCACTCTGTTTGAGGGAAAGTTTCATTAAAATAATGTTACCAAATTGTAAAAAGCAGAATTTCACACTGCATAGGTTCAAGTCCTTCTGTCAGAAAACAGCAGACTAAAAGATAAAACATGTATCAGTGTCAGTAGTCGTATTGGGGACCCAAAACAATTCAACAATATTAATACAGCTGTCAACAAAAAATAAAGAGGGAATAGCTCCACCTGAAGTTAGAGGCTAAAGCAAAGCGGTCCATGTCCTTTAACTCCCACATAAAACAAACATCAAGGACTGCCTTTTTTCACTTACGTAACATTGCAAAAATCAGGCACATCCTGTCTCAAAAAGATGCAGAAAAACTAGTCCATGCATTTGTTACATCTAGGCTGGATTATTGCAACTCTCTATTATCAGGCTGCCCCAATAAGTCCCTTAAGACTCTCCAGCTGATCCAGAATGCTGCGGCACGTTTACTGACAAGAACCAGGAAAAGGGATCATATTTCTCCAATATTAGCTTCTCTACACTGGCTCCCTGTAAAATCCAGAATAGAATTTAAAATCCTTCTCCTCACCTTCAAAGCCCTTAATGGTCAGGCACCATCATATCTTAAAGAGCTCATAGTACCCTATTACCCCACTAGAGCACTGCGCTCCCAGAATGCAGGGTTCCTTGTGGTTCCTAGAGTCTCTAAAAGTAGGATGGGAGCCAGAGCCTTCAGCTATCAGGCTCCTCTCCTGTGGAACCAGATCCCAGTTTGTGTACGGGAGGCGGACAACCTCTTCACATTTAAGAGTAGGCTTAAGACTTTCCTCTTTGATAAAGCTTATAGTAGGGCTGACTCAGGTGAGCCCTGAGCCACCCCTTAGTTATGCTGATATAGGCCTAGACTGCCGGGAGACTTCATATGATGCACTGAGCTCCTCTCTCCTCTCTCCTCCTCTCCCTCTCCATCTGTACGCACTCTTATCCCATCAATGCTTCTTACTAACTCAGCTTCTTCCCATAGTTGTGTGCTTTCTCTCCCCTCTCTCTCCTTCTGTTGCTTTCTGCAGGTATTTCTGCCTCCGGAGCTGTAGAGTCTGGATCTATGGTTGCAGCCACCTGCTTACTATTATTATAATGCTATTAGTATTATTTCTATCAATATTAACATCAATACTATTGTCTCTCTATTGACTCTATGTGGAACTGTACTGTCTCTCTCTCTCTCTTTCTCTTTCAACCCAACCGGTCGAGGCAGATGACCGCCCACCCAGAGCCTGGTTCTGGTTCTGGTTCTGCTCGAGGTTTCTACCTGTTAAAAGGGAGTTTTTCCTTGCCACTGTCGCATAGTGCTTGCTCATGGTGGGAATTGTACAGTCTAGACCTGCTCTATATGAAAAAGTTCCCTGAGATAACTTTGTTATGATTTGGTGCTATATGAATAAAACTGAATTGAATTTAATTGAATGTGACAGTCAGAGATACAAGTTTGAATAAATAAAATATGACAAATCTAAATAATGCAAACTTCAAATGTCACTGTCCTAATAATTTTAATATTGCTGATATCCTGACCTTTCCTCTTACACAAACATCAGGCCAAAATTGTCCCATAAAATTTTGTGAGCATATTCATGGCAGTACTCAAAGTGGACCGGTGCTCACAATGCAAATGCCTTCACCATCACGGTACATTTTACTCTTTGGTGTACTGTGACTTTTTCTTGTGCACTGGCAGTTCTCACAAGCTATCAGTACTCTCTTCTGCGCTCTCCATATCAGGTTCTCCGGGCGATTCATAATGGCCCTACATAAACTCATTGCATTACCACACACTAAAGCTAGTGTACATAGTCAATTATTTGGTTTAATAAATGTATGTTGTGAACATCAGCAATATCTCCTAGTATATTTTATTCACTGTAAGAATTCAGAATGTAATAGGCTACTTAATGATCGGCCAAAACACATGCCAACATGTGAATAAGGGGAGTACTGGCACTTATTTTTTTCCACTTCAAGCACTGTCCTCAGGTGATAAACAGCTTTGATTCTAAAGACCCAATAACCTGTCCCTTTGTGTCCCCATTCACACTCAGTCACTTCATTAGTGTAGATAAGATTAGATTCAACTTTATTGTCATTGCACAGAGTACACACAAAGTACTGAGATAACAAAATGCAGTTTAGCATCTAACAAGAAGTGCAAAAAGCAGTGCAAAGTATGTACGGATGTATAGAGGTAAAATATAAACAGTGAGGGGTAGATATGAATACATTAAGTTATATACAGTATGAACTGTATTATCAGTATGAGTAGTTTGAACAGAATGAAATGAATACACTAAGAAATGTACAGCATGTGCAGCAGTTACAATGGGCATTGCAGGTATAAGTATGCAGTGTAAATATACAGTGCAGGTATGAGTAATGCTAGTAGTAGATATTATATACAGAATAAACAGCTGGATATGAATATGGTGTATACACTATAGGTCAGATATGTACAGTATAGACAGTAGTATAAATATGAATATAAATACACTATAGGGCAGATATACAGATACACAGTATGCGCAGTAGTTTAAATATGCATTGGTATGTGAGAGCATAAATAGTGAATAGTGGTAAATGAGTGTAAATACTTCCAAGAAGCATTGTAATTTAAGTCCGTTCTATACATTCTAGCCAGATGTTGAAAAATGCATCTGTCTCTCTAAGACACATACGTAATCATTCCTCCTCCCTATGTCAGTGAGCAGTCTGTGGAAATATCCACTCACTGTCTGATGATTTTTTTGATACATCCTTTCTCCTCGGTCCATGTGATAACAGCAGCTAAAATGACACTACAATGACACTTGTTCTCTGCCTCATTAAAGCACCAAGGAAAAACGGCTCCAGCCATTCCTACACATAGGATCAAATACAAGGCACACCGAGCTGTTGTATTGTTTATCTGATCCCTGATCAGTTCATTCATGTATTTGTGCATAGGTATAGGTTATGGATAGTTGTTATCTAATGCTGGCTAAACTGCTAAAGCACAGAAGTTCTTCTTCTTCTGGTGTTTTTGGCAGCTACCAAACAGCTTCAGGTGCATAACCACCTCCCTCTGGACTGGAGGAGGCTGACCCTGATTTACATGTAGTCCGGGAAAATAAACATGGATTTTTATCAGATTTGTGATGTGGCCAACAGAGACACGTGTATGTGACTGAGTGTAAATGAAAATGTCTTAAATCTCATTTGGATTTTATCCAGATATGAGACACTTGAAATGGCAAACGGAAATAGGTATGTTTTTGCTCCACTTGTGGGGTGTAATGAACATTCCAGCCTCTGGGGACTGAAAATCTGAAACTCTTTTTGTTTCACTTTTTAAAAAAAAGTACCAAATCTTTAAGGAAATCGCAGACCCATAAAATTAAGCATTACCAATTTTTTCACAAATGACACAGAGAAGCTTTAAGTAATAACACCATCAGCCTGTAATTATAACTTCAAAAGGATACAACATATCATCACATACTGTATGAAGTACTAGTCAAATATTAAATTAATAATTTCATGCTTTTACATTCCATGGAAGTCATTAGATTAATTCTTTAATCTTATTTTGAAAATTTGTGTTGGATTATCTAGCTGTTACAGTATGACTTGATAGCATTAATTAATCATCAACATGTATAGTGCTCGACATGCACAAAAGTGCATTCACAATTGATTTTCCCATGTCAAACGTCTAGTTTCTCTGGAGAAAGAATCAAGAATGAGGAATGATAACATTCCCTTAAATGTGCTGATTAAATTAGCTTGCCATGGTTGTAATGAATTTAATTAAAATAGTGCAGACGGCTGAGCCTAGCTGAAGTCTCCTGAGTCCATTTAAGAGAGAAAAATGGCTGTGTAATTTATTTTATGTTTACTCAGTTGCCACCTCCACACTGCCATATCCTTTAGTTAGGCCTGGAAGTGCTGGCCATAAAATACAAAGCCTAACAATGCACACCACTACTGTAGCAAAGATGCTCTATAACAGAAGATGACGCATTACAAGCTGCACCAATGGTATAAAATGGTATACACTTCCTGTCTCCAGAGTGGGCGTGATCGCCTCTCCCCCATTGCTTGTCCATGTCAAAACAATACAACACTAGATACTGTACAAATTTAATGTTTGCGCCTTATTTTGCCGCTAGTTTTTATCTGCTAGCCTAATATCTGATATCAACCCAGTACAAGATCATATCAGTCTAATAATATTCTATTTTTTCCCCTCCAAACAGTTAAATGATAATAACAATAGTATTATTAAGCAAAGTTTTATTTATGTTTTGACTTTTAATTCATGGTTTCACGTATAAGTCCCTTTAAATCTCTGTTTATCCGGTTGGAAAGCGACATGGGCAGCACTGCAGTGAAACCAGTAGAGCATCTCTGGAGAGATATCTGTGTTGCCAGATCTCACAAGTTAATTTTCTCCTGATTTGTCTGTCTGAAAAATGCAATTTTAGTGTCAGAATGTTCAGATGTTATGTGGCTTGTGAACAATGTGTACTTAGTTGACTATGGGGCGAAAGAATCAGTCATAATCTGTGCTCACGTTCACTTCTCCCATTGGAGTGAATAGACCTGTCACTAGTCTCCTAAAGGGGCGGGGCAGTGACGAAACCCACGTGACACAGAGACAGGAAATGACTTGCGCCATCTCCTTTCTAAACTGTCTCTGACTCTAGTTACTATAAGTTAAAACACATGCCTGTTCTGCAGAGGCCACGAATACATTTCACATACAGCTCCTTCATAATTGTTATGCAGCCAGGAAGGGAGGAGGAGTTGATTCAAGCTGCACTCAAGCTGCAATTCAAGATTTGAGAGGATGCGGAGACAGTTTGTTAAACACAAAATGATTTCTGAGAGCAAATTTGTACGTGGGTTAAAATATGCCCTCATAGTTATCTGCAGGTGTTTTTGAAGATTCGGAGTACTTGAGAATGTCAGACGGTGCGCACTAACAATTTCTGGGTAACTCGCTTTGTGTGAAAGGACGTACCCAGAGTCCTACATATTTAACAGTTGGGATTGAAAACAAATGGGAAAGCCACTAGGAACTGCCTGCAGTCCCATCTTTGGCACCTGATTTAGATTTGGTTTTAGGCTTTTGACAAAAATCTAATCAAATCTAATCTAGTCCTGTAATTATTGATAGTTTTAGTCTATATCCAGGTTTCCATCCAAATATAGCACACATTTTAACAGAATTTTTCAGAAAATTGGCAGAAAATGTTGCAAATGAATGCATGTTGAAAACTGTTATGTCTCCATTATGAATATTAGGAGTTGGTTCATCAAGATAAAATTCTGGTGTTCAAATGTAAGTCTAGTTTTAGTCAACAAAAACTACAGACATTTTTAGTCTGGATTTCATCCATGAAAACTTACAGGTGTTTTTCTCATTTATTGTGAGGTTAGTGGAAAAGGCACTGTTTACTTGTTTATACCGGACTGTAATATGATAAGAATCACTTTTCTTTCTTTGTTCGCTAAAATTCTGTTCAATCTCTAGGTGCAAGTTGAGAGGAGCAGCTAAAAGATCGATAACATTAATGCAATAATCTTCCTTCAGTGTAAATCTGGAGGAAGATTAAGATGGTTGACAGCCTACATTAGATTACACACATTCTTACTGTCCATAAACATGAAAGATAGCCAACTCAACATTATCATTAACTTGATAATGTTACTTTAACATTAGCTTACCTTTTTGCATATATCTGTCCAACAACTGGTAAAGTTAGCTCACATTACTGGCAGAGACACAGTGTTACTGAAATGTTGATGAAAATTAGATATTTTTGGGAGACAGAGGATATTGTTTTCCTAATCAAGAGCTACAATGTACAGTAAAATACCGCAGGTGCATGCAGCTTGTTGAATAAGATCATTTTTAAAAAGTCATTAGTTAATTTGTCCATTCATAAATCTTTCAAATTATTATTTAGTTTTTATTTGATGATTAAAATTAGAGTACACTTTGTCATAGTCACTTTTTATTAAGTTTTTGTCTCCTTTTTCATTGGAAAATAAGTATAAAAGTAAGTATAAAAAGCACATTTTCATCTAATAAGATGATGCTTGACTTCCAGATCAGAAGATACCAAGCAAAGGAAATCCTACTACTCAAATCTGACAACACAAAGTCCTCTTATAGGTTTAAAATATTACTCATGATGCAAAACCTCTTTTGCACACACAAACCTCTCAAATCTGGACGTGTTGAATGAATCCCAGATTTGTCTAGTGCTTTCTCAATAGTTTTGTCACAGATTAACTTCCACATATCCCCTCCCCTAACAACTGCTGATATAAGGTGCTACATTTTCAAATGATTCAAATATACATAGCTCCTGTATACTGCATTTGTATAGTTCTTTCCAATGACTATTTCCTAGAGATAAAAAACTAAATAAATGTACTGTATGAACACTGTATGGATGAGAAGTAGGTTAATGCTGCAGGGTAAATGCAAAATACACAAAACAGAATTCCCTTCAAGTACAGTGCACACAGCAGACTACACATGGCATCTTTATATTTTGCTCCGAGCCTCAGAAACCAACCAAGACACCTGTCTGAAATAATAATCCATTATCCATCCTTTGGTATAATTTGATTTTAAGAACCCGTTTTAGTCAGTGCTCTTTGTAAGCACAGTATCAAGTAAAACCACTGCGGTCTTTAAAATAGATTTTGGCCCTCATGATTTCAGCATACAAACACATTTGAATTTAATCAAATTACCACAAACAAATTGAAACATTTGCAAACATGAGGCTGTCAGAGACCTCAGGGTGCTGGCCCACCGAGGCAATTGCCCACTTTACACTGTCAGCAGCCGTCCTTGATCATGGGTATATGTTGAAAATTGTTGACATTAAGCTGACTGTTGGCAAATTTGTTGCTGTGCAATGCAATGTTACTATTATCAACAGAAACGATGGCCAAACCCACAAAACCAAGGTCCACCTAGTAATAAAATGGATCTAACTTAACTATCCTTTAAGACCCGACCCAGCTGAACACAACTCATGCAGCTAAATTTTGAGACCCAAACTTAACTCCAGGTCTGAGGCTGTATTTTGGATTGTTGTCTGGATGTTTGGAAGCTTGAAAATGTTGACTGATCTTGTTCTGAAACAGTTGGCCATAGACAAAGTGTCACTACAGAAAGGTGTATTGCTATCATGGAAGAGCATTTGAATTCTTCATACTCTTCATAGCCAGTGGGGGTTTTAGCTTTTGTCACAAGGTGATTATTTTTCCACAATGCAAATGCCTTCACCAAATCATTTGCCATCTTCTGCAGTGGTTTAATGAGCAACTGCTAATATTCACATAACAGCAGTGGATGGAAATGCGCATAAATTTGCATTTTCTTTTGCAGATATTCTGGAAAGTCGAAAATTTGACTATTGACAGCTATTTCCGTAGGTGGAATGTCATCTTCCTGTCCCACAGCTAGAATCCATTCCAAACAAAAATGTTGACAAGCAGCTATACATGTTGTTGTTCTGTGTTGACTAAAGTTGACATTGACAGAACGGAGACATCACTCATTACTACCTCAGTATTTCAAAAATCCTGGCTACAACCCTGGATCCAAAGGAAACGGATATGGAAGTAAGATCTTAACAGAACACAGTGAATAGTTACAGAGCTTTATATACCGTACCTCTATCATTGGCAGGGCCACTCTAAAGGCTTTTTTTGTGCGATTAATTCACATGATGTGAAATATTCGCAGGCAAGTATTTCGCATTTTCATGTCATTTATTCATCACGTCCCCAGTGTGTAAAGGCCTTAAGTGTGACCAGCTAACTGACATTCATAGCGTTGAGTCCTGCTGATCTGACCTAACTGAGTACAGTCAGTAAGCAGCATGCTGGTACTGACTCTGACTCAGGGTAGTCTTCATTTTATCTACTCTCTCTCAACGACCACAGTCACAGGAGCCTGAAGATTTCATTTCAGAAAATAATCATGACATCTGACCCGCTTGATTTCTCCCTGTGCCTGTCTGCAGTGCAAAAGCAACTGTCTGGTCCTAATATGCCTGGTTGGGAGGACTGAAGGGTCACTTTTACAGTCATGATCATCAGATTACTATTTGTATTATAACTGTGCATTTCTAGGCATGGCATGGCAGCTTTGCAAAGATTTTGTGGTGTAGAAATTGCCAGAGCAATAACTGATGATTATTTTGATAATCATTGTCAAGTTTAATTTAGGGCTGCAACTAACGATTATTGACATTTTTATTTAACCTGTGAATTATTTTCTCGACTATCTGATCAATCATTTGGCCAATAAAATGCAGTGAATAATATAATAATGAATTACAATTCTGAGAGTCTGAGGTGACGTTATCAAATTTCTTGTAGCAAATCATCACAAAAGAGACGCTGGAAATGGGGAATATTTGGCATATTTGCTTAACACAATTAATTAATGACCAAAGTAGTTGCAGATATTTTTTTTCATCAGCCAACTTGATTAATCATCTAATCATTTCAGTCTGAGTTTGTTTAATAATTAAATGAATAACCCAAACATTTGCTTCAGCTGGGAGGATTGGTTTCACATTTGCTCCATATCATGAGGAACTTGTAACATTTGCCATCCTTCTTATAATGATCTTCACTGTGGATGGGGGATGGAGGATGGGGGGTGGGGGGTGGGGGTGGGATCTCTTACTGTCCAGCCACCACAACACAGATGAGAGGAGAGAATCTGACGATAATAAGCTTCAGGAACAACAGCAAGTGGTGCAGCGAATGGTTTTTTAGATTCAATCTTGCCCTGGGTTTCGTCTCTCAGGCTATATACAGTCTACCCTAACTTATTGGTGGTGGTTGTTGGGGCTTTATGCAGCCTGAGAGAAAGACGTAGGAATACACATACTACAGTAATATAACAGTCCTGCAGTAAATCCTACCTTCAGGAAGGTTATATTGTTCAGTTTGTGTTGAAGCTGCTTTAGAGAGGTATTGATTCAACTTTATGGTCATTTTAGAATATATGGTTTGTGACGTGTGTTTCTAATATTATGTCCAGTCCCTTTATATAAATGAGGGTAGAGTAAATAATAGAAACACCTCTTAGTATAATAGTGTAATTCAACAGCACCACAAACTACATCCTCCAAAATGATCATACAGTTGAATCAACACCTCTCTAAAACAGTTTCAACAAAAACTGAACATCATAACCTTCATGAAGACTTAGATTAGACTTTATTAGTTTTAGCTAGGTGTACCTAATAACACTAACAATATACTGAGTGTATATTGACTAATTATATTATCTATTGTAAAGTATCAGGTCTCTCATGGAAACTAAACATGATTTTAAGAAGTGTTTGTAGTGCATTAACAATACAGAGGTTTGCATCACATTTCTACTTTATTTATTTAATACCATTATTATGGAAAGCACAATAACTAATTCTATCTATCTATCTATCTGCATTTGTAAACATGATATACATGTTTGCACCCCCCCACCCAATCCTGAAACCTACATTCTGTTATAGATTCTGAAAAAAACTAAAACAAAGATAACTTAATCACTCAGGACAGTAAATGTTATTTGCTGTCCTCCAAAGAACACTACAGTATTATATGGAGCAGGTCTGATTAATGAGGGTAAACACTGCAACTGAGCAAATTATTATAGCATTTTGACAGCAATTACAATACAGTACAATACAGTAGACTGTTATGAGTTGTCACTGATGAAATGACTACTACTGGCCATAGAAAAGATCAGGTCAGAGAAACGTAGATATATTGTTTCTAAAAGCTGCTGAGAATCTTTTTTCTTCATTTTGAATATGAGTTTGGGCTGGCGTTTGCAGGGAATGTGACAACCCCAAAAATGCATTTTCACTGAGCATCCTATTTCAATATTATCATAGAAAATGTGAAAAAAGACACAAAGCCAACCTAGACCTGTTCATAAACACATGCCAGTCTTTTTTGCATTGACCTTCACTAAATCTGATGATTAACTTTCATTCTTGCAGGTGTGTGGTAATAACTTACCATCTATCTGTAGCTGCAGAAATGCTGCTGTCCTCCCATCCTAAGCACTGGAATGATGAAAATAGACAGTATATCTGGTCTCCTCCTCCGTCTCTCCTCTGGAGGGTGAGGATCTTGTCTGCCTCTTCCCATCAGCAGCTGCACGTCTGTCAGCATCCACTGATCTCTGAGCTGCTTAATGCCGCTGCGCTCTCCTCTGCCTCTTCACACGTTCTCAGCTCTCTCTCTCTCTCTCTCTCTCTCTCTCTCTCCTCTGTGCTGTTAGACACTTGTTTTTGTAGCATGCTGACATGTTCTCTCTCTCTCTCTCTCTCTCTCTCTCTCACACACACACACACACACACACACAGTTGCAGTTGTCTTTTATCTCCTATCTCTCCACTGTTTCAAGTCTCATCTGCACCTCTGTCTGGTACATTCTGCTACCTCTAAGGGACACACACGCCACTAATTTCCCTAAAAAATACATCTTAAGGTGAGATAAAAGGAAAATGCTGAAAGTTTGATGGGCTGAAAATGGGTTGTTGCATGAGTTAGAGGGGAAAAGAGAGATGGAAGATAACTAGGAATGCAGAGTGGGGATCTCAGACAGGCAGCAGAAGAATATTTGGATGCTAGAATTAGTACCACACAACATACACAAACACACACAAATGTCCCAGTACTGTGGCATGCTAGGACCAAAAATAAATAAATCTGAGATTTCGAGAATGAAGTCGGAATTTCACAGAAAGCCATAATATTATGAGATAAATGTATCATTTTTTGAGAAAATGCTTTAATATAACAAGAATAAAGTTGTAATTTTACACGTATAACTGTAATATTCATCAAAGAGTTACAATTCTTTTGAGATAAAGTCATACTTTTACAAGAAAAACTTTCAAGAATAAAGTCATTGTGTGGGAATTGTTTTGAAATTTAGCAAAACTGTATAATATGAAAATACATTTCACAGATAAAACGTATTAATATTTTGAGAATAAAGTCAAACTGTTATAAGAAGAAAGTCAAAATTTAGCCAAAAAGTAATAATATTACAAGAATAAGGAATTTAACAAGAAACATCACAATATGATAATAGAATTGTAGTTTTCCAAGAAAAAACTTGACTGCTCACTATGTAAACAAAATTAGTTTTTATGAGAATAAAGACACATTTTCAAGAAAAAGTTGTAATATGTCAAGAATAAAGTTATAATTCTAGAAGTAAATGTCATAGTATTTCAAGATAATATGTTTATTTTCTGAGAACAAGGTTGTAATACTTTGAGATAAAGTTGTAATTTTAAAACATAATTTGTAATATTATCATTAAAGTCTCAATTTTCTGAAAATAAAGTCATAACCTTGTGAAAACTAACAATATTACAAGATAAAGTCATCATTTTACAAGAAAAAGTTGTAATATTAGAATAAAGTCAGCTTCATGAGTACTGAGTCGTAATTTTGCTAAAAGTCACACTATTATGAGATAAAGTTGAAATTTTACAGAGTGAGAGTCTGTATGACACAGAGCGACGACAGCGTGAGGGAGAGTGTGTGTATTATTAAATGCACTGTAGTGTGTGTGTGCAGTATATCCTCACCAGTACAGTATTTCAATCAGGAGAGCCTGAGTGATCAAATGAATTTGTTGACATTGTCAGTGACACTGATCGGGGGTGAGCCTCTTTGCAGCTGCAGTAGATGTAAAGAAAAAGGCAGTTTGGGTATGTACAAACGTTTTCCTTGAAATTATTGCAGATTGGCATATAATTGAAATGATGCACCTGTCGGCCGCAAGGGTCAGTGGCACGCTGGAGAGGGAGAGGCTGCGAATGTGGCAGAGATGAGGCCCCGGAGTGTGGAGGCTGAAATGGCACTGTGGGGCAAAGAGGAGCGGTGTGGCCAGGGTGCGAAATACAGGGGGATCGGGGGGGTCCGAGACCCCTTGATTGACACTTGAGACCCCCTGAAAGCCTCAACAGGTGGTTGTGCCAAAAGAGTTCCGTCTTCAAGTGTTGAGTTTAGCCCACGACCACAGCCTGTCTGGCCATTTGGGAATAAAGAAAACATATAACCGGGTCCTCCAATATTTTTTCCGGGTTAAAATCCGATGTTGCGAAGTTCTGTCGCTCTTGTCATGTTTGCCAGGTAGCGGGTAAACCAAATCAGGTTATTCCTCCGGCTCCGTTACATCCCATCCCTGTAATGGGCGAACCCTTTGAGCATGTGATACTGGATTGTGTTGGGCCCTTGCCAAAAACCAAGGCTGGTCACCAGTACCTGCTTACCATGATGTGCGCAGCCACCCGTTTTCCTGAGGCCGGCCCACTGCGCACGTTGAGGGCTAAAGCTGTGGTGAAAGCCTTGGTTAAGTTCTTTTCCATGTTTGGGTTGCCAAAGCGCATTCAAACTGATCAAGGATCCAATTTTATGTCCAAGGTTATTGCACAGGTGATGGCAGAGTTTTCGGTTAGGCATCAGGTCTCCAGCGCCTATCACCCGGAGAGTCAGGGCACGTTGGAGAGATTTCATCAGACGTTGAAATCCATGTTACGTAAGTTTTGTGTGTGAGTCTAACAGGGAGTGGGATGAGGGACTGCCACTGTTACTGTTCGCCATTCGTGAGTCCACGAATCTCTGAGTCTCTGGGATTTAGTCCGGCTGAGCTGGTTTTTGGGCACACTGTGCGCGGCCTGCTGCGCCTGCTGTAGGAAAGATGGCTGGCAGACGGGCCCAGCCCCGCGCACAACATCTTGGATTATGTGAGTTCATTCAGGGAGTGGTTGCACAGTGCTTGTGAGCTGGCTCGCAATTCCCTCTCCGCCATACAGTCTAAGATGAAAACAAGGTATGATAAGAAAACTGTTAGTCGCACTTTTCAGCCAGGTGACCGTGTGTTGGTTTTGTTACCTATTGTTGGGTCCAGTTTTGAGGCAATGTTCTGTGGTCCATATGAGGTGGAATGGAAATTGAGTGACACAGATTATGTAATTAGAACTCCAGATAGGAAGAAAAATTCCTGGGTGTGTCTCCTCAATATGCTCAAACAGTATTTTGCTCTTGATACTTCCGCGGTGCCATCAGTGATGTCGAGTGTCGCTCCTGTGGTGGCTGTGGGGTCTCCCTCATATTGTCCAGAGGAGGACGGGTTGCATGGGCAGCCGGGCTCAGTTCCATGTGCGCGCTTAGAGAATTCCAAGATTCTGGAAAACCTCGAAGAGTATGTATCTTATTTGTCTGAGCCAGCTAAAAGTGATATTTGTCGCCTTGTTCGTTGCCATGCACCACTTTTTGGTGATAAGCCCACACAAACGACAGTCTTGGAGCATGATATAGATGTTGGTGAGAACAAACCCATTAAACAGCACGCGTACCGTGTTAACCCGGTGAGGTGCGCTATAATGCAGAAGGAGGTAGAGTATCTCCTAGAAAATGGCTTTGCAGTGCCAAGCTCCAGTCTGTGGAGCTCACCATCTCTTCTAGTTCCAAAATCCGACCAACCTCCTCAGTTTTGCAATGACTGTCGAAAAGTGAACGCGGTTACTAAGCCAGACTCGTTTCCTCTCCCACGTATGGATGACTGTGTGGATCGGGTGGGGTTGGCCAAGTACGTCACGAAGTTAGACCTATTAAAAGGTTACTGGCAGGTGCCCCTTACACCGCGTGCATCTGAGGTTTCAGCTTTTGTGACTCCCGACCACTTCCTTCAGTACACGGTCATGCCGTTTGGGTTAAGAAATGCTCCAACCACATTCCAAAGGCTGATGAATAAAGTTCTTTCTGGTGTCAAAAACTGCGAGGCGTACTTAGACGACATTGTGTGTTATTCGTCTACCTGGTCTGAGCATGTAGACGCTTTGAGTGAGATATTCCGCCGTTTAGAGGGTGCTTCGTTGACACTGAATCTGGCTAAATGTGAGTTTGGTAAGGCTGTGGTTACCTATTTGGGAAAGCAAGTAGGGCAGGGGCAGGTGTGCCCTTTGTCAGCCAAAGTGCAGGCTATTCTGGAGTTCCCTGTGCCAGAAACGTGGCGGCAGCTCCGCTGGTTTTTGGGAATGTGCGGCTATTATCGTGGGTTTTGTAAGAATTTTGCTAGTGTAGTTGCGCCCCTCACTAGCTTGGTAAGTCCTTCTAATCAATTTGTCTGGACGGCGGAGTGCCAGGACTCGTTTGATTCTGCTATGGCTCTTCTTTGCAGGGCGCCTGTCTTGGCTGCGCCTGATTTTGCGCGTCCCATGGAGGTAGATGCGAGTGCTTACGGTGCCGGTGCTGTTCTCTTGCAGGAGGATGATCATGGTATTGATCATCCTGTGTGCTATTTCTCAAAGAAGCTGAATAAGCACCAGGTGAATTATAGCACAATCGAGGAGGAAGCCCTGGCATTGCTGTTGGCACTACAGCATTTTGAAGTTTATGTTGGTTCGAGTTCAGTACCCGTATTCAGACCACAGTCCTCTTGTGTTTTTTTGTGTACAATCAGCGCCTTATGCGCTGGTCATTACTGCTGCAGGATTTCAACATAGAGATCCACCACATAAAAGGGACTGATAATCTTATGGCTGATGCTTTGTCTCGTGCTGGGTGTTAGGAGTCAAAACATTTCTTTTGGGGGATGAAATGTCTGATCTTAGGTGGGGGGGTGTTATGACCCTGGGTCATAATGTGTATGTTAAGTGACTGATTTTGATGGTGTGGTCCCTCCCTGCCTGAGGGTGGTGCTGTTCACAATGTTCTGTTTTTTTTTTAGTATGTTCCGTTCCAGGTGGTGGCTGGTGATTGGACGGGAGACTGATGGCTCCTACTTTAAAATGGCACCCGCCCAGGCCGACTTCACTCCTTCCCTTTGCCTGACTCCCAACCAGACCGCCGTGCCGTGCACCGTTTGATTGGAATCGATATCTTAGTGCTAATGTGTTTAGCTACTGTTTTACGTAAATACTGTCAAAAGAGCAGTCCGGGTATCTGTAGGGGAGAGAAGCTGTTTCTGTTTCTATTATTGTTTTCTCCTGTTTTATGTTAGGGAGTAAGGTAAGATCCCTGTATTTCTTTTTTTCCTGTTTCTTTGGGTTAGGTAATTTAGTTGGGTTCCCATAGATTGTTTTGTTTGTTGTTTTGGCTGTGCTCTCCCTGACGCCAATATACCCTGTAATATGAATAAATCATTCCTGTTTGGACTGCATCCATTGTGGCACTGACCATCTTTGGGAGCAGGGAAAGGGGGGAGTCATTTTCTTTATGTTGTGCACCAGTTTACCCCTAGGCTGGGGCATAACAGGAATGAATGAGGAGCATAAAGGGTCTTCCTGACTGAACTTCCGCTAAGCTTCATATGTATGAATATCAGTGTGGTATAGAGTAGCAGGTCACTAAAACCAAAATTACTGGGTGTAAAATAATTCATTGCATTGCAATTTCAAGGAAATGTTCTGCATATGTTCCAACTTCTGTTATGATTGACGTTGTTCCGTCACTTGCTCTGTCACACTTGGAGTATTGCCCAGTCATTTGGTCAAGTGCTGCTGAGAAACCTCTAAAAAAAACTTCAAATTGCACAGAACAGAGCAGATTAGCTCTTTCTGTGCTAATGTGTGTGAGATGCATAAATTATTATAAATAAAGATTATCATAGCTAACTATGGAAGCTAAATTAAAAGCTTGTCTTCTGTTATTCATGCAAAATGTCATTTGGAATAGTACACCACACTTCTTTTGTGAAAAAATAGTATATACTGGTTTTTGTCATAGGTATAATACACATCAAGTGAGCACTGGTCATCTGGTGGTGGATGAACAAACTGTATGATGAGATGTGTTCTTTATAGAGCTTCTTCTGCTTGGAATATGCTCCCAACCAACATCAGACACACCAAAAGTTGATTTTCTTTCAAAAAGTCACTAAAACAAAATTTGATGAATCTCACAAACGTTATTGCTGTTTTGAAACCTTTGTGATGGGTTTTACTTTATTTTTTGTTTCCATTGTAGGCTACTATTGTTTATTGTTTATTGTTTCATATGTAGAGTTGTTTCACTTATTTTGTAATCTTTATATTTGGCTTGTTTTGCCTTTTCTTGTTTTATTGATACTGTCTGATTTGAAATTGTTGTTTATTTTATTATTGTTTTTGTGTGGACCCTAGTGGAAGCTAATGGGGATCCAAATAAAGGATTAAGAGTAGCAGCTGAGAGCTCTGGTGTCATGGACACCTGATGACTCAGATGGAGGTGAGACCTAACTGACACTGACCCTGGATAGGTCCTCTTCGACAACACTTCTTCAGGAACAAAAGACAGTGAAGAACTGACATGGACTAGGTAAACATGGGCACCTGTGCAACATGCTAGTAGCATGGCTCTAGGGTAGGCACTGTCAGTCTCTCGGTTTGTGGTGAAATTTGGTTCACACATTCATAGTCCCCAGAGGATGAATTGTAATAGCGTTGATCTCCTGACTTTTCATCTAGTGCCATCATGGATTGCCATGAAATTTCCAGAAAACAGATATTCAATGTCCCTAGAAGAAACATTCTACTCCTCCCCTCCTGCCTTTTCCTCTAGCACCACCAGCAGGTCAAATCTTTCACTTATACTGTATTTCAGCATCTGCTTGATGTATTGGCACAAAGTCTGACTTTTCATCTAGTGCTATCATCAGATCAATTTTTTTAGCCAGCATGGTTATAGACTCTTAGTTTAGTTCAGGCTACAAAAGCAAATACTGCTTTTTGCAAACCATCGTGGATATTTTCCATTAAGCATTTACTGTCCACCTGTGTATTACAGGGTTTGGTTGGGAGGGGAACCCAGAGGCCCTTTCCCAATACAGAGTACACCAAGTTTGAACTTGTTGTTCTTGAGAGTCCAAACTCCCGAGAAAAGGCAGACACAGTACAGTACACTACACTCAATTGGTAACTAGCACAACAGCATTCTTGATGACATCATCAGCTCAGCTGGGCTCAGCTGATTACACTTCAACACATCTGAACACCTGTTGTGTGTTTTCAGAGCTTTGAACCTATTTGAATGTGAGATGTGAGCAACAGATACACCTGTTATTCTCAATGAAATGTACGAATGTTTACTAACCTACACATGACTTATTCTGCCACACATATTTGAGCTTTAAAACCCTCAGTGACTGATCTGACATCATCCACCATCTGTCACCTGATGGAACAATTCCCCTTTAGGCACCATCTTGTGCTTGTTTACAACCTCCACTGTAAATTATCTTTTGCTCTCTCATAAATAGATGAATAGATAGATGAATATAATGCATTTAAAACATGTAACTGATGAGTGATTCATATTGAATACTAAATGAAACCTCCAGTGTCAGATGGTGTCTGCGCAGTAGGAGGTATGAATGGTTATTAATGTTATGGCTCACAGTCATGAGGTGGCATTATATCATACTTTTTGTATTCTGTAACAGGTGCTGAATGTGATATGAGACTTTACTTTCACCATGTCTGCATTAAGGATGTGTGTGTGTGTGTGTGTGTGTGTGTGTGTGTGTGTGTGTGTGTGTGTGACAGCTTATAGAGCATAAGACGTCATGGTTTACTACGGCCCATTGCTGTTACCATGGCAACGGTTGCCAACAGTAGAGAGTTGCACCTGGTACCTTCAGGTTAATGGCACAACTGAACAGACGTTTCTTCAGTTCAGTCCTCAGACCTCAGTTGTGTTTTGACCTTTACTGATTTCCTGCAGCTGGGCTTCATGCTAAGTTAGTCTCTACAGAAAATCTATAAAGAGAGGCAGTGGATGATACTGACTGACTCTCTTCACTTGCATTTGCAGCAGAAGAGTCAGATCCAGTGGACCATCAGGACCAAGAACAGATGATTGATGTCCATGGTCAATACTGGAGATCCCCTATTTACCTATATTAAATAAGACCTTGTTGGGAATTAATTCAAATTAGTGGCATTAAAGAAATACTTCATTATGGAAATACACTTATTTGCTTTCTTTCTGTGTGATGTTGTGAGATGTTCAGATTGATTGATCAGTCTAATGTCTGTGTGTTGAGTACAGAGCTGGAGTCAGGACGTGGTTAGCCTAGCTTATCATAAAGACTGAAAGCTGGAACTATTTCTTGGTGAACAACAGCCGGGTGCAGTGACTGTTCAGGTTCAGGTTCAAGTTACTGTATTTGTATCCGTAGGTAGATTTGTTTTGCAGTTCATAAAAATGAAGACAGACATCCATCTAAAGACAATTAGACAGTAGACCAAGACAAGACATGAAAAAGTGCTCAAAGGATAGCATCAATAGCATCATTGTTCAAAGTGCAATGTTACTACATTTTGTTAACCAGGTTGATGGCTGCAGGAACAAAGCTATTTTTGTATCGCTTTGACCTGCACCTTGGGACCATAAACCTCCGTCCAGAGGGAAGGAGCTTGAATTCTCTGTGCAGAGGGTGGGAGCTGTTGCTCAAAATGGAGGTAATTAACCTCTGTACCTGTCTGATGTACAGGGATGCTACATTAAGCTGTAACCCAGTAGTAATCTGGTTCAGAGAATTTCTGCTCGTCAATCGAAGAGTACCAAACCATGACACCAAAGAAAAAGAGAATGGTAGAATAAGGTCATTATGGTTTTGTCAATGTGTAATTTGGACAGCTTCCTCAAACAAAACAAACGCTGGTGCCCTTTTTTGCACACAGCTTCACAATTTTCTTTAAAGGTCAATTTTGAATCAATAATTGTCCCAAGGTACTTGTAGGATTGCACACATTCCACTGGCTGACCCTTAATGGAAATAACTTCATGTGTGTGGGCTTGTCTTCTAAAATCAATTATCATGTCTTTGGTTTTAGATATATTTAATTGAAGATAGGACTCCTCACACCACTTGACACCGGGCCGTGGCTAGTCTCATTATCCTGGAGCAGACTAACCACAACAGAGTCATCTCCATACTTTAAAATGGTCCTCTTTTCCCACCTACTCTGACACATATTTGCGTAGAGGATGAATAACAGGGGCAAGAGCACACAGCCTTGTGGGGAGCCCGTGGAGGAGTAAACTTGGTCAGACAAAATACCATTTACTCTCACTCTTTGTGTCCTGTTAGTTAAAAAGTCCAGAATCCAGCCCACAAGATTGTTACTCAATTCAAATTGTTCTAAAAGCCTACTGGTTAACATATGGGGTTGAATTGTGTTAAAAGCAGAGGAAAAGTCAATAGAAGTCTTGCATAAGACCCCTTTCCCTCCAGATGTTTAAAAAGTAAATTAAGCAAGGTAACTGTGGCATCCTCTACTCCTCTGTATGGTCTATAAGCAAACTGCACACGATCAAGTGCATCCTCAGTCTTGCTTAACCAGTTTTTCAAAAGTTTTCATTACAACTGAAGTTAAAGCAACTGGTCTAAAATCATTAAGAGTTTTAGGGCAACTTGATTTTGGTACAGGGACTACCATAGCATCCTTCCTGACCTTGGGTACATGTTGTGCCTGTAAAGACACAAAATGTGATGAAACACAAGACTGAGTTCTTTCGCACAAGATTTAAGTAAACGACTGCAGATGTTGTCAGGTCCATGACTATTATTTACTCTTACTGACAGGAAGGCCTTTTCAACCTCCTTCTGATCTATGTCAAAGTGCTGGTTGTCTTCAAGTTTGCGACTTCATTACTAAAATCAAAGGTATCAAAATGAAGATAAAAATGATTAAGGGCATTAGCAAACTCATTATCTGAATTGAAGCCATCCAAAGTAACATGGCTGCTGTTCCTTGGATTCATACTAGACCAGGCTGAACCAAGATTGTTTGCTGCCATCTTCTTCTCTAGTTCAGATTTATAGTTCTGCTTTTCTTTTAAAATGTATATTTTCAGCTCCTTAGTAGCTACATGCAGATCAGAGGGTGCTGCCTGTTTGAAAGCGAGTTTATTTTTTTGTATGCTGGACAGATTTGATCACCCATGGTTTATTGTTAGGGTAAATTTTAATTTGCTTACAAGGAACGATCATGTCCCTACAAAAGGCAGCATATGAGCATGTTACATGAACAAAATTGTCAAAATCACTACCACAGGACTGTTCAAACATGTCCCAGTCAGTGCAATCACAGCATTCCCGCAGGCAGAGCACAGACTCCTCTGTCCAATCTCTTATGTCCTTTGTCTGTGCTTTCTCTCTCTTTAAAACTGTACGGGCAATAGATGCACACAGTTATGATCAGCAGAGCCCAGTGGGGGTAGTGGGAATGATTTGTAAGCGTCCCTTACTGACCCATAACAAACATCTAATATCTTATCCCGCCTGGTTGGACAGGAGACATATTGGTAAAAAGTTTGTAAGTGTCTTTTTCAGGTTTAAAATCACCCAATATGAAGTTAGGTGCATCCGGTGAGATCGACTGCAGATCCTGCACTACTTCAAAGATAATGCTGGAGGCAGAGGCAGCATTTGCCTTCGGATGGATGTACACCGCTGTTATAAAAAGTTGTGGAAACTAGCGTGGCAGGTAGAAAGGACGCATTGATACAGATAAAAGTTCAACATCTGGTGTACAGATGCGTTTTCTGACAGTCACAGAGCTACAGTATCATTTGTTAAAATATAAACATACCCCACCACCTTGAGTTTTCCCAGTCACTTCAGCCATTCGATCTAGATGGAGTGGAGCTCCAAACCCATCGATGAACAGGTCAGTGTCCTGTGACTGTGACTGTGTGCAGCATCCTGCAGTCTTGTCACAGTGAGGTTGCCAGATTTGGTAAAATTGTGTCTATACAGAGACCAAAACTGACTGACCATGTCTGGCAACATGCACTATAGCTGGAGATGTTGCACTGAAGTACTGGGTGGATGGATAAATAGAATAGCAACAGACTAATCCTTTCACCTGGTTGGTTCTTAATAATGTACGAGAGGTGCAGATTAGCTGTATTGGCGAACACACTACTCTCTGCAGAGCCCTCCTGTCCTGAACCAGGCAGTGATGTTTCCTGTCAGGATGCTCACTATAGCTCCAGAGTAGAAGGACTGAAGGATCGTCAGAGAGACTCTCAATTTCCTCAGCTTCCTGAGGTGGTAAAGGCACTGCCTTGCCTTTCTCACCAGAGTGTCTGTTTGTGCTGTCAGTGACAGGTCAGCCACTTCCTCCAGGGAGGCCTTCCCATTGTTGTCGGAGATCAGGCCCACCACCACTGTGTTGTCAGCAAACATAAGGATGGAATTGAAGTTGAACCTGGCCACGCAGTGTGTGTACAGGGAGTACAGTAGGGGACAACGGACGCAACGCTGGGGGGATTCTGTGCTCAGGTTGAGGGAGTTGGAGGTGTGTTTACTCACCATGAACACCTGGGGCCTGGCGGTCAGGAAGTCCAAGATCCAGGCACACGGGCTATGGAAACGATACATCGTCACGTACACTTGGTTCGTGGTTGTAAATAAATGTAAAATAAGTAACGTTTTGTTTGTGATGACAGTTTTGTTTAGTTTTAATAAGCTTCAGTCGAGCTGAGACAGGCCAGATCACACCACTGCAACTTTTCCCTGCAACGTTCTAAAACAGTTTCTCTGGTTGATCCAATCTAGCACTGCATTGAATAATCTCTGAATTGACTTGGGTTCAGTCCAGTCACAAACAAGAAGTGTTGTCCCTCCCTCTCCTTAATCTGAAATGTTTTGTGTTTTGTGAAATGTTGTGTTTTGTGAAATGTTGTGTTTTGTGAAATGTTGTTGAGTGTTGTCAAAAGTCATTGTTTTGTGAAATTTTGTTGTGTGAAATGTTGTGTTTTGTCAAATTTTAATGTTGTTTTGTGAAATGTCGTGTTTTGTGAAATATGGTTTTGTGAAATGTTGTGTTTTGTGAAATGTGGTTTTGTGAAATGTGTTTTGGAAATGTTGTTTTGTGAAATGTCATTGAGTTTTGTGAAATGTTGTGTTTTGTGAAATGTTTTGTGAAATGTCATTGAGTTTTGTGAAATGTTGTGTTTTATGAAATGTTGTGCTTTGTGAAATATCATTGAGTTTTGTGAAATGTTGTGCTTTGTGAAATGTTGTTGTGTTTTATGAAATGTTTTGTTTTGTGAAATGTCGTGTTTTGTGAAATGTTGTGCTTTGTGAAATGTTGTGCTTTGTGAAATGTCATGTTTTGTGAAATGTTGTGCTTTGTGAAATGTTGTGCTTTGTGAAATGTTATGTTTTGTAAAATGTTATGTTTTGTAAAATGTTGTGCTTTGTGAAATGTTGTGTTTTATGAAATGTTGTGCTATGTGAAATGTCGTGTTTTGTGAAATGTTTTGTGAAATGTTGTGCTTTGTGAAATGTTATGTTTTGTGAAATGTTTTGTTTTGTGAAATGTTGTGCTTTGTGAAATGTTATGTTTTGTGAAATGTTTTGTTTTGTGAAATGTTGTGCTTTGTGAAATGTCATGTTTTGTGAAATGTTT
>VMKM01002432.1:0-71620 GCA_008360985.2 Macquaria ambigua
CACTAATTGCCTTTACTCTTCCCTGACAGTAATGAAATGTTTCTACTGCATTAAAAACTACAATAGTTCAATAAAAAGCACCACAATTGTGCTCTCCTCTTAGATCAACAGAGGCTCCGGCTCTTCTGCTGTTCAGCAGATTACCAGAGTCAAGTGTGGTATAGTTCTCAGCCCCAATGCTCACTCCTCTCCCAGCGAGAGGGATGCAAAAAACAGGAGTGAAGATGTTCTCTCAAGCGGCCGGTAGTGAAAGAGTGGGGACCCTCACTGATAAATGCTGGGGGCCCTCTTCAGACAGATAGCAGCAGGACGTCTGCCTCCAACCCCCCAGTGATCAAGTTCGCCCTCTCCACGAGCACCTGGCCCCTCGGCTTGACGGCCTGTCACTCACAGCAGAGAGTGTGTCAGCCAAGAGAAGAGAGGAAAAGAAAAGAAAGGACAGGAGAGGAAAGGAATGGAAAGGAAAGAAGAAGAGAGGAAAGCAAGGAAGTGGAGTGGAGAGGAAATGAAAGGATGAGACACTCTGTATTTCTGTAGATGAAGTGGATGCTGGATGAACGGATTGTGTGCATTACAAATGTAACATTCGCGTGCATGGGTGTTTTATCCTTTTGCGCCTCCAGCAAAGCCTTCCGCTCTGCTTTTTAGAGCATTTTGGAGACCAGAGCTGAACTTGTGGAAACTTCTGAGGTGGGCTTACCAGCTGGGCAGCTCCTACACCCCGACAACCCCCTCGTCCTCCTCAGCTTCCCATGTTTCTCCCACTTCCCGTGTCACCATGTCTGCCCGTCCCGTGGGGCTGCAGGTTTCTGGTCCAGCAGCCTGGGACAAGGCCACCATTAACTGCAGGGCTGTGCAGAGGGCACGTGGGACAAAAGGCCCAACACGCCGTCCCTGCCCTCAGACAAGGCCTGAAACAAATGTTACAGGGCTGGCACAGAAGGGAATCATCCGGCCGATGTCACTGAATACATTTACCTACCTCAGAGCCTTTTCAGCCCAGTGCTTTGTTTTAGCCCAGGAAGAAGGGAGGGCGTGAATGTAGGGGCGGGAGGAGGTGGGGACTTGGGGGGGAGGTCACTGTGTGTGTGCGTGCGTGTGTGTGCGTGCGTGCGTGTGCGCGTGTGTGTGTGTGTGTGTGTGTGTGTGTGTGTGTGTGTGTATGTGTGTGCGTGTGTGTGTGTGCAATGAGAGAAAAACGCAAGGAGGCTGGAAGGGAAGTGAACGAATGAAATGGACGAAAGAAGCTCCAGGTTTCCACAGTGACCGCCTGAGCTCCGAAAACACCACAGCGTTTGTAAGGGTATGGGAGGAGGTGTGTGTGTGTGTGTGTGTGTGTGTGTGTGTGTGTGTGTTTATGTGTGTCCTCCCCCTACAAGGACGCCAGGAGGTCTTGTTGATTGTTGTGTTTTGTTTTTCTTTTGGCCTCCCACTCCCTTTTCTCCTCCTTTGTCTCTGCTATCCTTCCTGGGGTCTTTTTAGGCTAATTGGAGACCTGGAGAGCAGAGCAAACTCCAGACAAGACGTTCTCTAAGCTCCTCGACTCCAGTTTGGTCAAATAATTAACAGCAAGAGAGAAGCATTCGGTCAACAGGAGTGGAAGTCACAAAGTCAGATTGCAGGCCTGAGTGGCTTACTGTTGTTTCTCTCAAAGTGTTTGACTTAAGTTTGGATTCCTCACAAATACAACAGGAAGGACTGGAGTGCTCCAGAAGATACAGACCAGGAATTCAGTCTGCACATTCAAAGCTTTGCGATGTTTGATTTGTTTTAAATGGTTAAACAAAGATGTGGAAGCAAAGTTTTCATTTCAAAACATTGGGTATAAGGATCACTTGGCGGTTCAATTGTGGCTTATTTAAGTTTTCTAAATGAGATTTGCTTTTCTGCTAGTTAACATTTTGTAAGAGTGGGTGTTATTATTTAAAATACACTTCATGCAAAGTCTTGAGTATAGCTCAATACCAAAGTGTGCATCCTCAATGAGAATGAAACAAATGACCCTAAATGTTTTTAACCAGCAGATATTTTTTCTAGGGCAATTCAACTATTTATTATCCTTATCGATTAATAATCTGATTATCTTCTCAATTAATCGATTAATCGCTTGGTCAGAAAGTACTGAATGTTTCCTAAAGCCCAAGGTGACATCTTCATGGGGATGTTTTTACCAATCAACAGTCTAAAATCAAAAGATATTCATTTTACAATAATATAAAACTAAGAAAAGCAGCAAATCCTCACAAACAACAAGCTGGATCTACGGGATGTTTGGCATATTTGCTAGAAAAATAACTTAAACGATAAATTGATTATCACAATAGTTGCTGATTAAATTTAGACTAATCGTTTCAGCTTAATTGTTTTCTCATATCTTCCTCATTCTGTAATAGTTTGTTCAGCAGGTTTCCAATTTGAAATTCTATGATGAACTTTGATCTGAAAAGTGTTTCTGTACAGTCTGTACTGTACTGTACATTGAAATTTAAATAAAGAGAGGAAATAGTATCAGAAGTTAGACACAAAATGTCCACTGAGTGCACACCTCCCTCAAATAAAAAATTTAAAAACTGAAACTCATCCCCTACCCCAACAGAAAGTAATTAGAGTGTCATTTCTCCTATAATCCCTTCAGCTAATCTCCTCCAATCCACTGGGTTTGATTCAGTCATCTTTTCTCTCATATTCTAATCCATTTTGCCTTTGAGTTTTTGTGTGGGTCGCAGCGCGCCGCCCCGCTCACAAAGAGCAGTCACCGAGCTATGACATTAAAGGTATTGTTGAGCAGGCCTCGGCCCAGCGGCCCCCTTATATGGGCTCATGGTGCAAGGAAGTGCATGTTTTCATCCGTGTTGTCATGGGGATGAACACACACACACACACAAGCACACAACCGCCTCCCCCTTCATCAGCCTCCACTTGTACTGATTTTAGCTGACATAAATTCATTCTTTTGTGCGGGACATGCTGGCTCGTCTCCCACCATGTAGCTGCTTTCAGCACCTGAACTTTAAAATATGAACCAGGAAACTCAGTGTTTCTGTAATATAAGGGTGGTGCGGGATGAAATATGAAGGTATGGCCTGGGGATGAGAGGAAGGTCTTATGTATAACTCAGGCTGTGCCACCGCAAACTGCCAGCACTATTTATCAGGGCTTTCAAGGGAGTCACAGAGAACAGATGAGAAACAGAGCTGACTGCAGCGTATAGGGTTAAACATGACCTCGGGAAATCACCAGCTGTAACCACACACACACATACATACTGTATATTATCTATGAACTGGAACATGTGGACATGGTGCAACATGTTCAAGCATTCAGCATTCATGGGAAAATATAAAGATAGAGGCATACACTTGTGTACATGTACTATATGTGTATACACACACAGTTACATACCTACATGATTGCACTCATAACTTTGGGATTAGGGGGAAGGATTTACTCTCTATATAAATATAACCTTCCTCTCTCAATATAGAGGTTTAATAGAGTAGAAATACAGTATACTTTATATGCACTTGTAAAATATTTTAGTTGGCATTAAGTTCAATATCAACTCATATAGTGAGTTGACATTTGAATTTGAACAAAATAACTTCACGGCTCTCAGTCCGCGAAACCGGTAACGAAGCTGTTAACCAACTTTAAAGTGTTTTAGTGTCATACAGTGGGAGAAGTACTAGTATCCCTTACGAGAGTGAAAGTTGCAATACTAGAAAGTAAATGTACATTTACATCTCCTTCAAAATAAAAGTAAAAGTCCTGCATTTCAAATTTTACATCACAAAAGTATTAGCAGCAAAATGTACATAAGCATCAAAAATAAAAGTACTCATTTTGCTGAATGGTCCCTTTCCAAGTGTTATATACGTGTATTATATTGTTGGAATATCATTACTGATGCATTAATGTGTAAGCAGCATTTTAATGTTGTAGCTGGTTGAGATGGAGCTAATTAGAACTATTTCATATATTGCTGGGAACATAAATCCATAACAATACATCATACTCTTTTGTATATAAAAGTCTTAACCTGCAAAGTAACTAGTGACTACAGCTGTTAGATACGTCTAATAAATAGTTTTGCCCAATATTTTTTAAAGTAGCAGAAATACTCAACTAAAGTACATGTACTTTAACATAGTACTGAGGTACTGTGCTTAAGTAAATGCGCTTTCCACTATTAATGACACTTCTTTTTCCATCCCACTATCATTAGGAACTATTTTCTCACTTCAAAAACATAATACAGTCGTTTTTCTACAAAAGGTAGAAAAGAGTGAAAACTTTTCACAGTACAACCCGTTCATCGTCCAATACAGACGCTTTGTCAAACCCGATGGCATTTCAATAGACACGCGAAAGACTGTCTGCTGTTGACTTTTCTTTATTTTTGTACTGATTCGAGCGTCACATATTCAATTCTATTTACCTCATTGTCCTGGGGGGATTTTAAAAGTCTAAATGCAGAAATCTTAAAACCTTGTCATAAGTAGGTACCCATAGGAGTAAGTTATATTGTAATTTGGGTGAACTGGCCCTTTAATGTTGGATGATATCATACACAGAGAACCTTGTTCCAGTTTATGACTCTGAGTTGGAACTGTTGTATATATTATCCATCTGTCTCTTTGGCTGTCGCTGTTATTATCACTTCCTTTCCCACTCTGCCTCTGCATGTTTTTTTCTCCATCACCCTGTCTGTCTCTCATTCTCAGACTGCCTCCAACCTGTCTGCCACTGTCTCACAACCAACAAAGAGATATGTTTGCCATACATTCACCACGGCCATATGTCAAAATAGGGGTCCTATTGTCGCACGAGACACCTCCTTCAAATCTCCATGCCGGCTAATTGAGTTTGTCTATGAAGCGTTCATTCACTGTCAGACGTTTGACAGAGAAGAGAGCCAAGTCCTCCCTCGTCAATCTTTGCCGAAAGTCAACACTGGGCCAGACATGCACGTACACGCACAGAAACACACACACTACAATACAGCGCCGAGGGGTCTGGGACATCCCGCAGACAGCATCCTGTTCCCGCTGAATGGCTCTTGTGTCACAAAGGACAATTTGGCTTCTCTCTGGCCCGGCTACCTGCGTGGGATCTGAATGCCTCCCTGACTGACTTGTGGCCTCAGGTTTTTGTGTTTTGTTTTGGGAACGTCTCTCCCTTCTTCCCTCTCTCCTCGTCCCTCCCTCGCTCCCTCTCCTCTCTTTCTCTTCGTCTCAAGTGGTCTGCAGAGGGTGTCCTGGGAACCTGGCTGGCTGCCCCGCTGACAACTCGCACACCCACCCCACCACCACACACCCACCCCCCCATCCCTTCAGGACGGACCCCCTGAATTAGCCCTTATTAGCCCAGTGTGTGACACCCAGGCTGGACACTCACTGGCATGCACAAGCTTTACATATACACAATGACATATGAAGCAGACACATTACCACACAGGCACGCTGACATGCAAATACACAGACACACACACAGCGCGGACAATGGCAGAGCCTAACAAGCAGTATGCCAGAGAAAGGGCAAGAGGCATGTGAAGAGAGCAATTTGCCAATTTTCAACTGCACAAACAGAAAGGAACACACACACACGCACACACACACACACACACATACAGGGCAGAGGGTTGTTCTTATGTTTTCTTTAGGACTGAGACAGAACCAGTTCTTTCAGTTTGAAGCTCATAACCTCTAACTTTTGACATCCATAGCCAATTTTCACTAAGTAGAAAGCACTATAAAGACTTCTGCAGAGTTACTATGAATGTTGGTATCTACAGTATGTGAAACACCTGCTTTGTGTGCAGTTACTCTCTACAG
The DNA here is from genome assembly GCA_008360985.2 of Macquaria ambigua. Lineage (NCBI taxonomy): Eukaryota > Metazoa > Chordata > Actinopteri > Centrarchiformes > Percichthyidae > Macquaria > Macquaria ambigua. Next base: position 5,835 of record VMKM01002432.1, read on the forward strand.
TATCCAAGAAACCTTTTGTTATGATGGCTGCTTAAAAACCTATGTAAAAACAAGACCAAAAAACGATTGTTTAATGAATTGATCCAGCCAAATTTATTTGTATACCCCTTAGTGAGAGTAAAAGACTTCACAATTACAGTCATTAAAAAAAGAATTAAAACAATAATCCCCAAACACACCCTGAATAATAATAATCCCTGGGGTCAGTATTTATATTTTCAATAAACGGCACATAATTGGTGGCTTGTGAGCTAGCTTAAACACGCTAAATATGGTTTGTGTTGAATGTTTAAAATGATGCTGCACCACAACTCTGCATGGATGCAACTGCAGCCTCACACAGAGCTGAAAGCTGTTCATGATGTCCATTGTGCCTTTACACTGTGTTCACGGTTCGGTACAGTGTGCCTCAATAATCTTTCATTTTGCCTGTGCAATATCATCCTGGGTAATATAGTAGTGTAACTGGGATTGGTGATTCAAACTGAATCTGATACTGCAGTTGTTCAGCAGAGTTTCTGCTGTGAGTCTACTGTGTCCACACGGTGCACATGGAGTGTTTGTGTGTGTGTGTGTGTGTGTGTGTGTGTGTGTGTGTGTGTGTGTGTGTGTGTGTGTGTGTGTGTGTGTGTGTGTGTATGCGCAGGGAACGTGGCGGCAGGCAGCAATTCCCCCCTGAGGATCCTCGCTCATTACCCAGAGGTCACAGCCCACGCCTGGCCACTTCCTGCCTGACCTCCCTCAGGAGAGCAGAGCATGCTGGGCTGTGGATCACACGTGCTGGTCACAAACAATCCTATTTCCTGTCCCAGTTTGGGTTGGAGACACAGAGAGAGAAATAAAGAGAGAGAGACATAGAGAGGGAGAGAGAGAGAGTCCTGGCTTCTATCTGCCACTTGCTGTGCTCACTTCCTCCACTCTCACGCTCTCTCTCTGTCTCTCGCTCTTATTCATTAGCCTCCTGACTATTCACCCCCGGCCCAGCCAGACCAACCCCAGTACTGGGAACAAAATACTCACTGGCCATCTTGTTCCAAACTTCCTCCCACACTCCTTGGTATAAAGACATGAGTCATATGGGCCTGATTCAAGCTTGAATGAGGAGGTTTTCATATGTGGGACTTTCTCAGCGTATTGGGGGAAAATTGTGAACTGAGGACTGAAATAAAGTCGTTGATCTGTGCTACATTGTTGGGCCTAGCAACTTGTGCCATTAGCTGTTTCTTATGATCACCACTAAACATGAAGCAACTGGATTGTGGAAGAAAACATAGAAAGCCATGAAGAGAGATCATTTTGTGCATGCCTATTATAGCCCGACCAATACTGGGTTTTTGAGGCCAATACCAATATTGATATTTAAGACATTAAGAAATGCAATAACAATATATCAGCCAATAGTCGTTTTTAGTTTTAATTTATTTTATATAAGAATTGTGGCCAACATATGTACCGAGTGGAACATTTTACAGTTGAAAAATAAACATGTCTGCCTCTCTGCTGTAATGGCAGCACTGTTTTTCTTTTACCTTAAAGCCTAAACGTCACTTCTGAATCAAGAATCTTGTCTGGCAAACTTTGACTGGATTCAAAAGGCTGCTAATGAGGTCTCATCAACTTTGTACAAGTCTTTTCACACCTCCATGCAGGACAGCATGAAATCTTAAATCTAATAACAGATAGATTTCACATATGCTCACTTCACCTCCAAAACTTTAGATCTATAGCATCTGTCACTTTATAAGTGTTAGCCAACACTGGGCAAAATGAAGACTGATGTGCTGAATAGCATCTCAGGACATCTTATTGATGCCAGATGGGCTTTGTGAGCACTAGATTGGCCCCAAGAAAGAGCCCAAACAGTATTGTTTACCAGTGCCGAGCCATTGTTGGTCCGGCGTCTGTCGCTAACGCACCAGCATCCTGCCAAATTAGAGTGCAGCGGCAGGGGTGCTGCTATCCCCTCGCTTTCACAGCTCCTACAGCCCCCTTGGCTTGACCACAAGCCCTTTTTATCATTGGTCAGCGGCCGATACAATGACCCTCCGGGAGACTGACCCCCTGACTCACCACAGGGGCCCCAGCCAGACCTGAGCGGGGTCAGGGCAGTAGAGGCTGGTGGTCGGGGGGGCACCGCACTGGTGTGGAGGCCGGTCCAGGGTTGTTGACTCTGGGACCTGACCCTGACCTGCTCCCCTCCCGTGGGGTCAGGCCTAGAGCTCAGAAGACCGAGGTCTCCTGCAGAGAACAGGGGATGCGCAGCTATTCACTGGGGCTGAACCAGGAGCTGTGTCCGGCTCAGCGCTGACCACCGGGCCTGAGTAGGTCAGCCAGGCCAGGCTCCTGCTGCTGGCCACAGATCAGAGAGTGAAAGCAGCCGCGCTCATTAGGGAAGGCATTCTGCTCTGGAGATATGTGTGAAAAGTCCCAATTAGCTGGAATTAGGTTGCACGGTGCAGTGACGCCCCAATTTATCATATTGATCAGACTCCTGGTGTTCAGTCCCATTCCTCATACTCACAAAGGCGTGATAGCGAGGAACAGCACAACCCATGCAGAACTAACGCTAAGAAAATCCAGATGGTGATTCCACTTAACATTACACATGCAACAGTATCACACACACACACACACACACACACACACATGACAGGACCTGGATGGTGTTAACATTTACACATCCAGTGAGGCAGCATGTATGGTCAGGTCTCTGATCTGATGTGGTCTCTCAGGGTGATGGATGAGACTGGTTGGCTCCTCTACCTGTTTGTTGTGTGAAATCACAGCTCACACCTTGGGCTCTCAGCACACTGTGTTTGTGTGTGTGTGCGCGCGCGTGTGTGTGTGTGTGTGTGTGTGTGTGTGTGTGTGTGTGTGTGTGTGTGTGTGTGAGAGTGAGTGAGTGTAGAGTTTTAGGACAATATTGCATGCTGTGTGGGTATTTTATGCATCAAAGCAAGAGGTTTTCCAGCCCCGAAAATGTGACTTAACTTTCTTATCATTACACTTTGGTGTCTGTGCCTCTTATACAGTGTTTTTCTGCCTGTGTGATGATGTAAAATATCGGTGGAAAATCCCAGCTCTAAAACGACACCTTAATCTTTGAGTCTGAGAGACCAAAATCTGAGGGTTATGTTCGCTGATTTAGATAAATTGATGGTTTTTCTGCTCTCAGTCTCTGTTGTAGCTGAGTTGCAAATATCAAAGTGTGATGTCACTTCATCTACATTCTTGCAGTAACTGAAAAACAAGATTAAGAGTCTATAGCCATGTTAGCGGCTCTTTGAGGCTCAGGTTTAGACACAGCAGTGCTTTGAGATAAATGCTAACATGCTGATTTAGTTTAGGAGGTAACATTTACCATTTTCATCATCTCAGTTTAGCTGTTAGCATGCAAACATTTGCTTATTAGCACTAAACACAAAGTACAGCTGAGGCTGATGGGAATGTCATTAGTTTTGCAGGTATTTGGTAAAAAAACAACAAACCATCAGGACAAATTACATTCTTGTCCTGATGATAGTGTTAAACAGAAAGTCAGGGGGTCCCCAGAGTCACTAGGATTAATCCTCTGGGAACCATGAATGTCTGCACAAAAGTTTATGGCAATCCATTCTACAGTTGTTGAGATATTTCAGTCTGGACCAACGTCGTGGATCGACCTTCTGACAGACCCACATTAACATCCCTAGAGTACACGACAAAATACACAACCACACAACAAATGAGCCAGCCATGCCCTCCTCACGCACCTCTGGTTTTCAGGCTGAATAGAGAGAAAAGGCAAAAAAGCGCAGAGGTCAGGAGGTGAACTGATAACACGCAAGGACAGGTTGTGCCTTGTTCCATGAGACTCCCTCACGTCTGTCTCCCCCTCATCCATCCATCCATCCATCCGCCTAACCGCACATCCATCTCACTATGTCGACACTGTGTGACTGAGCTCAGGTCTGGAGAGGAAGCCCCTGTCAAGATAGGGTCCTTATCACGACTAGGTCAGCCCCTCCTGTTCCCATCATCCATCAGGCGGGCAGCCACCTGGACGACTGCTGACCCTCGCTACAACCTGATTGGATAGCCAGGCAGAGAGGACACAGAGATAAGATAGATAACAAGCCTGAGCACATTCTTGTAATTCAGCATTTTTTCTTCATGACATAGCGAGGGTTTGGAAGTCTATCATGTTTCTTTTTGACTGTTTTCATGTTACTCTATAAATGACAGTTAAGAAAATGATTAAAAAAAAATAAAAAACAGCCAAAGAGAGGTCAAGACTGTCAAATTTGAGCAGGAAGCCAATTCTCCTCTGGAGTTCAAGTCAAACTGGCCTCTTCTAAGCCGCCCTGGACTGTATTTTCATGACCCGTGGAAGTGTGGAAAGCCCTCAGATCTCCTCAGAGACATCCCCCCTCTCCCTCACAATACTCCTCTCATCTTCTTCACCTCCTCCTCCTATTCTGTTTGTTTTGCTTGTATTAGTAACCCGGAGGGCCGAATTATGGATCAACGGAGGAACATCCATCTCCATTTCGCCTTAGCCTCCCGCTCGTGCTAAAATAAGTGGCCAATTAACTTGGCAGCGACCGTGTGTGCTTGTCCCCATCTGACTGTAGATTAATGACCGGCCAATGCTTTCCCTCCCCAGGCCCATTTATCAGAACCAGCAACTAGGTCACATGATGATTAAACGTCCGGACCGCCGCAGCCTCCTGGGGCCCAGGTCCCAGCATTGCTGTAGGCTCCAACTGGATTTAATTGCTGGCCTTTCTCTTGGCCGTGAGAGGAAAAAGAGACGACTGCATTGGCAGGTCCCATTAGCCTGTGAAGCGACAAGAGCTGAGGAGTCTGGGATGTCGCACGTCCTGTGAGTGTGTGTTTAAAGAGGACTTGTAGTCCACTTCATTAAAACATACCCACTTAGGTGCAGTTGGAATTCCCTTAGACTCGCTGCAGGGTCGACCGTCTTGTATCAAAGACTTGACAACCTGTGATGAGTTGGTACAGTAATAGAGAGGGAGGGTGACAGGGAGGCTACTTATTAAAGGGGAATTCCAGTTTCATACAACTAATTTTTTGTAGTTTTTTCCATCTTTTCTATTGGTAATAATAACACTGTAGGCGGCAAGTTAATTGCTATATCTGGGAATATGTCAACATTGCTAAAAAGATCAAACGTGGCAAGAAATGCAAGCAGTCAGACGATAATACAAGTTTTAAACAAACAGCCAGGTTAGCCAATCAAAGACGAACAGTGAAATGATTACGCAAACTGTTCGTTACAAACATCCAGCACAGTTTACAGACTGATTTCTTGGTTCTTGGTTCAACTTTGACCAACCATACTTACCATAGCTGAACACACACAATGTTCCTGTGCAATGTGCGACTATTAGAGACCATTTCAGATGCACTCACTTTTGACACTCTGAACAAAGCGTCTCAGATAATCTGGCTGTACTGTTGGCTTGTTTACAACCCGTTTGATCATCTGACTGCCTCAAGTTTTTTGTCGGATTTTGATGTAGCAATGTCACCAGTGTTTCTAGATCTCAGCATTTACTTTAGTGAGTACAACGTTATCATAACTGCTAGAAATGATGGAAAATAAGACCCAGGTTTGACAAAATAATCTTAAATCAAGGATCACATAATTACGGAGCCCCGGAGTGGCCACAGAGAGAAAAAAAAAATATTTCGAGGTCACGTTTTACTACATCGAGGGCTCGAAATGCTATTGCGTGATACAATTCGTTACCACGTTTTGGTTAATTTGTGCGCACGTCCTAATCCAAGTATACCCACCGTGCATAAAGACGCACGCAACTCATTCAACAACACCGTTAGCTATCCCCTAAATACAAAAAAAGAGCTATTTGTCAGCTGTTTATATAAGCTTTTTCTTTTTTTCTAAAACATTCAGTAACTCCATTGTCTATGGGTTTGCTCTCTTACATTCTAAATGAATCATGCTCATGCATTAACCGTGGACCTTTACTCTAATATTTGCATTGTTTTTAACTAGCCCTAATATGCCTTCAGGGCAGAAGGTTGCACGCAATAGCATTTCGAGCCCTCAATGTAGTAAAACGTGGCCTCGTACATAATAGCTTTTACAGATCTTTCATCTCACAGTCTTCATCAGCTGATGTTTGCTAAGTTGTCATTAAATGACCTAAGTATGGTACTTCAGTCACATGATAACAGGAGGTTGAATATGTCTATTACTATTTCCAAGGTGAAGAATGAACCTTCAAGTTGTTTATGACCCAAACCCAATTATTTTAATTGTAAATATGAAACTCTCATTATTTAAACATACACTGATATGACCTGAAATCAATGTCTTCATTGCCTTGAACACATTTTGAAAATTCAAACCCACATTTCCATACCTCTTGGGAACAAGCCTCTCTATCAGCTCTCCTTTGTCTCATACGGAGCCCAATACATTCGTCACAAAATGTTACTACACCAAGCTTGTCAACAGAGAATTTAGCACTCCTCAGTAAAATGACTCCTTAGTCCCTCTCTGATCCTAAGGAATGTGTTTTAAAGAGAGGCTTGTGTTACTTCAGTGGCCCTGCGTGCTCCCACACCACTTCATCTCCCTGCCCACCTCATTGATCAGTGTTACTTTGGCTGAAAATGTGATTAGTGCGTGTAAGTTAGCGAGAGGTGCTTGATGAAATTAGTCTGGCAGACAGTTGTAATAGAATTAACGTGTGTGGGTCAGTCTCTAAGGGCGGCCTGAAGACATCAGCAGCTGTGAAAGTCGAAGTGAATCAGGAGTCTGGCAACGTCTTTTTATCAGCAGCTAATTGAGTCCTGAGTCAACAAGCAGAGGCTGTATGAAGTGTGTGTGTGTCTGTGTGTGTGTGGTGGGATGAGAAATGGCTAACCTGGAGAGCACGTTGATCCCCTGCAAGTCACCTGAAATCCTTTTTATCTCCACCCACAGATTTTTGGGACATGTACCTCTTTGAAGGTTGAAATTTCCTTGTTTCTCAGAAGATGTTTTTGCTCCAATTGATCTAATTTTAAGGGGATTTTTGTTTTGTTTTTAACTATGAACGACTAATTATGTTGAATACTGGCAGATTAATACATGTATAGATGAAAATTTGGCATTTTTTTAAGCCAGATGTTTGATGTATTTTCTTCTGTTGCCGGATGCATTACATCATCAGTGTCCACTTTGAACTTAGTACACACTGGAAACAATCACTCAGTTATACGTTTGTCCTTCCTACTGCTTCTCTAGTTGATCGCTTGTCTCTTGCAAGGAAATACAGGAACTCACAGGACACAAAGAGAGGAAGTAAGGAAAGTGAATGAGAGAAGGAAACACAGGAGTTGTACAGCTCTTTACTTATAATGTCATAAAACTCCACTTAAATTCCAAATGAAAAGTCCTTATAACAAACATAAGTCCAAAAGCCAGTCATAGGGTTACTGACATTCTCTGCACTATTGGGCCAGCTAGCAAAATGGTAGCATCCTTTTCCGTTCTTAATGATTAGCTGATGCTCTCATCCAGAGCCGTGTCATCCTCTGAGTTGTCCATGGCTGGGTGCTCGCCATGCAGAGCTGGACAGAGTGAAGGAGGGTATCGATGGCATTTGAAAGGCAACAGAGCGCTGCGGCCAGTCTGACCCTGTCCTGCCCCTGGCCTTTCAGCACCAGGCCTTTCAGACACAGCTGGACAATACCGACTGCTGTCCGGCCTACCGACTGTCCTCTGAGCCGATTAGGAACCGGACCTGCCACAGAGGGACAGAGCCATGAACACCACCCACATCCAACAACACCCCCCGCTCACCCTTACTGAGCCTCCAAAAGGGCCGCTAGGGGCCAAGGTCAGTGGCTGACCTCTGATCTCCCGCCATGTTTGGACATGTCCACACACAATGCGAGGCCCAAGGCAGCTGATTAGAATATGGAGGGGATGAAAAAGGGCAAGAGGGCTCCGGACTGTTGCAGGCAGTTGTTTGTGTGTGTGTGTGTGTGTGTGTGCATGTATGTTGTTGGCATGGCGACCTGGTCAGTGACTGTCGGACCACCGGACCTTCCCTGAAACTCCCTCCCCTCCCCCAGATGTGCAGCTCTTGTCCCAGGTCTCTTTGTTGGCGGCCAGGAGGGAGGAATTACACCAGGGATGATCCCGTATTACTGGGCCTGCCTGCCTTTCAGGTTGGGCTTAGTTTTGTTGACTGGGTCTGGTCTTATCCTCCTCCCAGTGTTGCCACCACTGAGCTGATCCCTTTGATGTCCTCATACACTGACCACCACATCGCAACAATTTTCCCATTTTGTTCCCTTCTAAAAATCTGAGGCATTGTGTTGGATTTGGTGCAAAGGTAATACGCAACGCAGAGGATGAAACAACTGCAGTTATAAGATGAAGAATTCCATTTCAATATGAGGTGAAACACATCTACTGTGAAGAAAACATTGCTGGTTGGAGAAAAACTCACGACTTATTTCTTTACATTATTTGCTATAAAGGTGTCAAAAAAGATGTATGACAAAACAACATAAGGGTCGGTTCACACGTTTTACAATGATCCACAGAACACACTGTCAGCTGTTTTCACAGGGACTGTATAAAGTATGAAGTAGTTCCAATGAAAATGGTTGACAGCAAGTGTGGGATGAACTGGGACACTGATTCTGTTAAGGCATGTTGGATTTTTTTAAGTGTATTTTTTTCAATGATGTGAGTGCCACAAACAAAATTACATTCACATCACTTCCATTAGAGTGCAGGCAAAAAATTATAGTCTGATATCTCAAAATCCAGGCACATAAAAACAAAATTGTCTGCATGGCTAAATACTTTAAGGATTAAATGAAAGAAAAAAAGTTTTTTGTGATATCGGTGACATTTTATAGAGAGCGATAAAGACAAGGAGAAAGTCTAAGAGGGATGATATATTTTGAGTCTTACAACCTACTTGTGCATTACAGATCTGTGATTTTTGTTCTGGAGCGAGTTAACAGGATTCCATTTTTTTCAGCATAATTGTATTGAACAGTAATATGGGAATAAAACAGGATAACATAAACAGTATGTGTATGTATGATCCATTTCATCAGTTCATAGGCTTTTCTGGCTTACAGTATGTAATCCTGCGTAATGACTTTGTGCCCCAAGATGATGATCAGTGACCCATGTTTAATGATTTCTGTGGATTATAAATGATAAAATGTAATAATTCATTTGTATGATGCATTTACCAAATTTTGTCATCAGGTTAAACTCCATCCATCTGTCCTTTCCACCTCCTCCCTCTCCTTCCTTCCTTTGATCTTTTCAATTGTCCTTCCCTCCTCCTTTCCTTTTCTTTTACATTATTGAGGTAATTGCTTCAAAAGGTCCAAGACTGTTTTATTTTTTTTTTATATTTCTCTGCGTCCCACTATAAAACAATGACAATTTTTGCAAAAATGAACCTCAGTGCTAAAACACTTTTAGGAACTGAACCAGCTGAGCTCTACAGCGCCCCCTACATCCTGCAGCTGTCCGGCCCATTTGGACTGTAGGAATGCCGGGGGTCTCGCTCTGACGCCCCTGTGTGTACTCATTCAGCACTGAGGTCGTGTGTCAGGGGTCAAAGGGTCTATGGGGGGAGGAGGAGGTGGTTATTCGGGGGGGAGTAGGAGGGTGAGGGTGGGGGTGCGGTGGTGCACATGCCCCAAGGTAGGTAGACCATCTTAATTGGCCTCTGGAGACTTTGAAGAACGTGTGTGTGTGTGCTGTGGGTGTTTAAGTGTGTGTGTGTGAAGATAAGCCTGCTGTATCTTTATGGATATGATATGAGAGGATACGTGTGTGTGTGTGTGTGTGTGTGTGTGTGTGTATGTGTGTGTGTGTGTGTGTGTGTGTGTGTGTGTGTTTGTGAGTAGGAATGTGTAGAGCATCTTGGCAGAGGAGTCCTACAGGTGAACATCTGATGCAGTACATATATTATACTGACCTTTTTTAGTTAATCAATTTTATTGCATACATACGGGCTCCTGAGCTATGAACGAATGTCGTCTTGCAGTATGTGTTAGTGTGACTACTGTTGAGTCTGCTGTGACCTGGCTGACTTGGGTCTATTTTGTTATTTGTCACTGTGAATGGGCAACCGAACTAGTTTCCACTCTGGGGAGTGACATAGTTATCTAAACTAATCTAATATAAATCTGACAAGGAAAAAAAACGTTTAATAAGGTGAAACCGACGAACATGAAGAAACTGAAAATTAAGAACCAGATGAGCTAGAAGAACAGAAAGAGGAGGAAGAAAGGTCAACAAAAAAGAATAAGAAACAAGTGTGAAGTGAATAACACACTTTAAAAGTAAAGTGTCTGTCAAAGAGAAATTAGTTTGAAGTGTCATCTATATTTGTTTTGAGAAACCACTGCAGTGATTTCCTGGTTAAACCTTGTTAATTTGGAGATAGAAATCCAGAAGAAAAAGAATAAAACAACATGAAAGTACAGTGCAAAGTGATTCCTTTAAACTATGCATCAGAAAAACTGATTAAGTGTTTTAATGTGTGCTTGTTGAAAGTATGAACACAATCATGTTTGAGATCCTTAAACTGCACTGACTGAAAGCTGCTGAACTGTGCTTGTGTGAGAGAGATAAAAGACTAAACATATACATTTCTTCTTTTACATTCTTTATATCTTCTGTTTAGGAGAGCTATTGGCCTGTCTGTGTGTGTTTAGGCTGCTATGGTCCTGTTTGCTCAGGGACAGTCAGTCTTGTGCCCTGCGACAACATTATCCACCTATTAAAGTCCTGCCATTATTTACCTTCCTCCTCTCAAAGGGACGGGCCGTGTCGGGCTGATAAAAGGCTGCAGTGTCTGTTTCACTCGAGGCTGGAGAGACGACGACGACGACTACAGTCACTGAGTGTTGGCAGAGCAAACATTCCTGAGTACCCAGGATCACACACGCACACACACACACACACACACACACAATGAAGAGGAAGGACACACACACACACACATACAGCCGGGCAACAATCTTTTAATCTAAAGGAAACAATCTCATTAACACACAAAAACCCAAGCACTGACACAAACATACACACATGAAGATATTAACTGATAATGGAAACAATAACTGTGTCCCAATTCCATACTACATAGTAATACTATACAATATGTGCTATATACGAATTGTCACAAATAGCATAGTTTTTTCAGATGGTAAACTAGAAATCAATATACTTTATCGCTTTGTGCTGACAGGAAATGATGTAATATATGCGCTGATAGACGCCAAACCAAACTGCAATTGTAGAATGCCACCTCCAAATTAACTTGACAAAAACGAAGCAAAATGTATTTCTGAAGGTGTAATTACTTTTTTGTTGTTGGAGCTGTCTCACCACCATTCCCAATTTATTTTAAATTTTAGCAGCTTTAAGTAGCTCTTCTATTTCCTTTGTGCATTGCATTGTGGGACAATGAACACCACACATCAACAGCACACTGACCAGTCAAGTGGATTTAGGACGCATGCTGACTTTTTAAACTACACTTAATTTTGTTGCTTTTTTTCCAGCGTGAACATCCTACATACTGAAAAACTTATTATATGAATATGTAGTATGGATTTGGGACACAGCTAATCAGTTATTGTACACTGTCTATACACTTGAAGTGGGTTGCACTAAAAGGGGTTAACCTAAAATAAGGGTTAAACCTCCTTAAACGATAAATCCAGATTTGAATTTGAACTCTTGAAACTTTCAAACTGATTTGAAATTGAATAAAATTAGAAACTTTTAGTTGAAACTGTCGCCTACTGGGGTAAACCAATGATCACTTTTGAAATGATAATATAAAGGTTTGGAGCAGTTAGGGCTGATGTTAATCTTAAGGGCTAAACTGAGACTAAGATGAGCGTAGTTTAAGGTTTTGATGTAATAGAACAATAAGATAAACCACAGTTTAATGCAGGTTTGAAGTTAATTCTAGTTGGTGCAGCCCTAAAGCCTTAAAGTCTCACACACACACACACACACACACACACAGGCATGCCCTGGCCTACTGTTGCTGTTGTCCAATGGTGGTAAAGCTGTTCTCTGGCAACAGTCAAACACTCAGTGGTCCGCAGAGAAACCCTGACTGACTGGTTCAATATTTGCTGGTCCAGAGAGGAGGCGTGTGGAGGCTGCGGGGGGTCAGGAGGTCAGCGGGGCGAAGCAATGGGCTTTCAGGCCGGACACAACTGACCGGCAGGTGAACAAACAGAGAGGCTGCAGCTGAGGAGGAGCACAACGATGACATGATAGGATGCCACAGAGACACACGGATGATTACAGCAATTCGGCTATTCATTCACTTTCACTCCCTCAGGTGTGTTTCATCTCTATATCAGTAAATCAGGACAAGATGTTGTCTGATCAACATGCACTGTGTTCATTTCCCGAACTTCACCTTCTCAGAGCTGTTTACCATTCAGCACAACATCTTCTTAAATCTCTTATTATCTTATTTTCAACTCTTATTTGTGCAAAGGTCATGTGAAAAAAAAACTTTTTTGTGTGTGTTAAGCAAATGTGCAAGAATTCCTGACAACACTGAATATGTAACGTGGCAATCCCCTTGTCTTAATGTGATGTGATGTCAGGCAAGTTAAAATCGAAGTATTCTGGGAAAACACTGAACTATTCATTTAGATAAGCCTGTTTCACTGTTTAACTCCAAGAACACATGTAAAACAGGCTTGTTAGAAAATGCAAATCGAATTAAAAGTATAAGCTTGGTGAAAATCGGATCAGGATTTCCTGAAAAGACACAAAAGCTCACGAACATGATCACTTTACCAAGTGTGTTGTCGTTTCTGCTCTGCTTTAACACACGATGCTGCTGACGCTATACAGCCTTGCCTCAAACATTCACGCTCAGGCTCTCTGTGTGTTTGCTTTTGGTTTTAGCGCCTGCTAAGATACTATTGATGGCCAGTCAAGTAATGTCACCAGACCGTTTTTGGTCCGGCCTCACTGTGGCACTTAGACGATGAAAGCCGGTCCTCAGCGTCCCCCATCCGGCAACAAGTGCAGCCCCCTGTCAGCGCCACCCTGCAGGAGGAGGCAGATCAGCCTGACTGACGTAAGTAGTGTGGACAGATGCAATTTCAGCCTGGCAACACAGCTAGGATCTGGCAACCCTTCCCTGTGTTTACCTAAAGGCTGAGGCAGCTGAGCCCAGACCTCACCTGCTGGCCTCACTGGTTGCCATGAATGCTCACATAATCCTACTAAGTCCATGCAAACCCAGAGCCGCTTCTTGTGCTAAAAGCTCCGAGTCCCTCCCTCTCACTAAGACCTCCACTCGATTAAGAAACTGTTTGTGCGACGATCAGTTTTTCCATGGCAACTTTGCATAACTCCATTCTGCAGAGGAAAGTTCCCACCCCTCTGTTTTTATACACACACACACACACACACACACACACACAACCCTTTCATTTCTTCACCCACTGTTTCAGCATTTCATCACTCAGTCACACTTTACTCGTCGTCTTGGGGCCTTAAACTGAATTCCTCTAAGTGTCACAGTCTTTATGATACTGCACACTGCAGACTCACTTATTGTGGATATCTGATGTTTGTGGGATGGGATGTAACCAATATCTGATTATCAATATGAACTGATGGTGACTTTTAGCAAACGCGTCCACAGAGTAAGAATATTTAAAATGCATGTTTTAGTACCATGACTTTTTGTGCTTGTTTCCAACACATTTCAGTGATAGTATTTTTGAAGACATTGAGGTGTTTAACTAAATCAGCTATTTAAATGTGTTTTCATTTGTGCTTAGTTTTGTATGCTAACATTGGCTTAGCTAAGATGGTGTGAGCGGCAGAAATGGCAGCTGTTGCAGGCGAATGTTGTCACATTCTGATTTGAGCATTCAAAATTTTGTTATGAAAGTCTTGAAGGACAGGTTTGCCACCTAATGGGACAATTGATTACTTGATTGATTGTTTGGCTTGTGAAAATTCTGAAAATGGTAGGAAATGCCGTCACAATTACACATTAAGTGACACCTTCACAATGCTTGTTGTGTCAAATCTCAAAATTATTAAATATAAATCAAAATGATTAAAATAATTAAAAGAAAAAGCAGTAAATCTTCACCTTTGTCAATCTGGAACCATGAAATGTTTTTACATGAAAAACTAAAATTAATTTTCTGTCAATCGATTAATCGACTAATCATTTCACCTGGACTTGTATATACTGCTTGGTAGTTTAATTTATAACAAAACATTATATTCTGTAAGCACCTTGTCTGTTTTGTGTGCAATAATCTTGATTTGTAAAGTAACTAGTAACTAAAGCTGTCAGATAATTGTAATGAAGTAAAAAGTACAATATTTCCCTTCTGAAATGTGGTGGAGTAGAGGGAGAAAGTGTCATGAAAAGAAAAGACTCAAGTACAAGTACCTCAAATTTGTACTTAAGTACAGTACTTGAGTAAATGTACTTATTTTCCACCACTAAGCTCCTTCCTGCAGGTTTTGGCTCTTCACACTAATCACCAAACAATGACTCAGATGTGAGGGTAAATCTTTAATGTGATATTTTAAGCAGCGGTGTGATGACAGTCCGGCTCTTGTGTTTGTTTTTCCGTTGTGTGGTGGGCGACCCCGTGTGTGAGCGGACACCCTGCATCTTGGGGGATTAGCAGGAAAATATAGATGCACCATCAGGGATTCATTAATGGAGGCTGTTTCCCTCCACAATGGGCTGATTCATTCATGACGTCCCGTGCCGTGAGACGATGAGGTCATTTTATGGATTCTTTCAGGGTGGACGTCAGACTTGAATGGTGAGAACATGCAGTGGTCCCCTGCCCGGCCACCCCTGTGGAAACACACACACACACACACACACACACATATAGATACAGGACCACCACAGGATTCACACGGTCGAGCCTCCTTCAATTCCTAAAATTTAAGAGCTGCCATAATTTATAGCTCACACAGAATAAGAACAGGGCTCTCTGTATGTGTGTGTGTGTGTGTGTGTGTGTTGGGGGTGTGACAAGAAGGGTCACTGACCTTTGTGACTTGGCTAAAATCCCCATGGGCCTAATTCAGCATTGGAATGGACCCCACAGCGCAATGGGAAGATGCCTCCAACATAATGAACACAAAGGCCAATTGTGACGCTATTCTCTGCAGGGCAGAAAGCATCGGGCCCCGGGGACAGTAGAAGGTTTTGTTGGCTGAAACGGAGAAGGAAGCCTGTTGCTTCAACAAGCCTCTGATAAGATTCATCAGCGGTGACTCAACAGTGGCAATTTGTCCCCCGGGTGCAAAGTGTTAGATTTACATCCACTGTATTTATCTGCACTTGTTGACTGAAGTGCTGATAAGTGACTCTCATAGGCCAATGTCAGTGTCTTTTATGTGCTATAGTGTCCTCTCAGATATTATACAGTGTCTCTGGTGTTTTAACAATGTATACACAATTAGTAAATAAACAGAGCAAAGGCTATACTGGATAATCTACTTTTAGAGCGTAACAGATTCTGATTTTCTGAAAGGTGGCACGTCACTCCACTTTTTCTAATATATAGGGATAAATATTTACCCTTTGTGCACTTTTTTTTCTTTTCAGCTGATGGTGTCTGTGTATATGTGATTATAGGAGTGTTTGTCTTCACTGATCTCTGTATAAAGAAACACCATTGGCGCTGTTCCTGATGGGTGAAATAGCCTTGAATTTCATACCTTTATCTCGCCTGGTGCTCCTAAAATACGCCATGATACCTACCTGGTACACAAGAATTTGCCTCTATATCTATATATATATCTTACATGATAGGAGACCAATGAGAGACAGTTTATTAATCAATCTTTAAAGTGGACTTCTTAAACCCCCATAGTTTTTGTAAACGTCCACCTGAGGATGCTTTAAAACGGCTGTGCAGTGCCAACCAGCCAATTTGAGCCAGGCTCCCATCAGTTGACAGCCATGCACGTCAATCTGGACGCCAGAATCTCTGCCTCTCCCATAACCTCAACCGACAGCTCGATAACAGAGGGGACAGAAAGACGAGAACAAAGCCAGCGGCGCCAAACAAGAAGGCAAACAAATGCTAACACTGCTGCTACTGCCAAAAAACGCCCATCCCCACAATTTATTGCCCTTTTCTAAGACTTATTCAGCGTTTTCATCATACGCCGACCCGCCACACCCCCTGCCAAAAGACCCAGAATGTGTCTGTGTGATGAGGTGGGGGATTAAAAAAACGAAGCAACAAGATCGGCCCTTTCTTTTTCTTAAGAAAGACTAGAAATGAAGCTTTGTGCACGTCCGCTGCTGTGGCATATTTGAAAGGTCTGGCCAGGCTGCTTTTGTGTCACCAACATAAAGGGGATTGAGGGAAAACACAAACTGAACCACTGTGCCGTTGTGGCTCTGGCTATTAGTCAACGTGACGGCCTTTGCAGATGCTAATGGTGTATAGTGTGTCCCGGCAGGCTTCCCTCCTCCCAGAACGTGGCTATCTGATAGCACAAAGGCCTTCAGCTGGAGGTTGACTTTTTCCCCCTTTTCTTTTCACGGCTGCTACAAAGTCATTAGGCTTTTTTCACTCCTTTTTCCTTGTTTTTAAGAAAACGGCAATATAATAGCCACACAGACAACAGAAAGTTGACATGAGGCAGTTATCTCAGCCTCAGGTGATGGTAGTGAGGATGAGGATGAGGCCTCATCATCCCCCCCCCCCACCCCACCACATCCATCCCTCCCCACTGTGCTGCCCTTTGAGCAATGTGGAGATGAAGTAACAACCAGGCTCTTGTGAAAGGAGAGAGGATGCCCAGGAGTGGAGGACCTCTGGACTCTGACTTATTAATCAGTCAGGCCCTCAGCTGCCTGCCTGCCTCTCCCTAGCTGCTGCCTCAGGCTGCAACACATCTTCAGCCTGCTCTGGGTTGAGATAACAGCCTGCAGAGTTAAATACTCTGAGGGTTTGCCCAGACCTGGAGCAGAGGCCTCATCACATTAGCACACAGGCCACTGCATCCAGCAGCAACCAGCTGCAGGAGAACAGCAATGCAACACGCAACACAACTCTCCAAGGATGAGAGTGAAACAATGCATCAAAGGTGATTTCCTTTAACTTGACAGCTTTTTATTTAAATTAAATATCCCAACAACTATTTAACGGACTGCCATGAAATTTTGTACAGATATTCATCATCGCCAGAGGATGATTTGTGCAAGCTGTGGTGATCACTTCACCGTTCCTTTGGCGGCATCATCAGGTCCAAATTTTTTAATTTGTCCAAAACTCGGGTTTATGACCAAATACCTGCAAAACTAATTCTCATCAGCCTCAACTGTACTTTGTGTTTAGCACTAATTAGCTAAGGTTAGCATGCTAACACAAGATGATGAGCATGGTAAACATTACAATATTGTCACTGTGAGCGTGTTAGTATGCTGACGTTAGCATTTAGCTCAAAGCATCGTTAAAGTAGAGCCTCACAGAGCCGCTGGCATGGCTGTAGGGTCTTGTTTTATTATGCGTTTCAATGTTCATTCTTGACCCTGGAAACAGCAGTAAAAAAAACTATCTCACCACAACGTCCATATAGTAGTAGTTTTTGGTCATTTCAATCATATCATGTGATCTTCATCAGTAGATGGAGTCTGCCCCGTTGTCATTGAAATGTAGATGTTCAAATTTTCCATTTTTTCTTTTTAAAAAGGACTGAGGACTGTCCATGTTTGCTCAAAAGTTGAAAACAGTGATTGTTTTGTCAAGTGCTGTCACCGTCAACTTCTTTAGTCAACCGTCAAGAATGATCTTTGAACCTCAACTTTTAAGCTGACATGAACAAGAAGTCCTTAACGCACTCAGAAAGAAACAGAAATTTGAAAACCTTTCCGTGATAACTGAGCAAACTCCATCTGCTGATGAAGCTCATATATGGTTGGAATTTCCACAAAGCCACAGATGGACCTTGAGATGAGATTGTTTTGTCAACTTTCTTCAGGGTTCAGGTAAATGGACATTGTTCAAGGCAACACTCAGAAAAAACAAACAAAAAAAAAACACTCAACAGCAGGTGACATTTGTGCAGGTTTAACTGACTGTGACTGGAAAAGCTAACACGTCATGAAAAAGGTCATTTTTATTTGTCAATTTTATTTTCACTTTTTTTCCTTTTAAACACAAATTTAATAAATAAAGCACATCTGATGGGGTACACCATGCAAACATTACTTTCTACAACAAAACATTTCTTTGAACCAACTCAGCTATTCTGTTACACAAGTGGCTCGCTCTGCATACAAGTGCTGTACATGATAGTAGCTCAATGACTTCCCGTTAACTGTACCTGTACAGAATGCACGCCATGTTTTATATATATATATATATATATTATATATATATATATTATATATATACATATACCCATATACACATGAATGAAAGAACAGAGCTAACAGTCTCTCACCCCTCTTTCAGTGAAACATCAGGCTGTTTTTCAAGCTAGGATGAGTGAGAGGTTGTCTACATGGGTGATGGAAAGAGTCAGAATAGTCCAAATGATGGCGGTGCAAAGAGAGTGGATGTGAGATAAGGGGTTAAAGGTGAGAAGGAGGAAGAAGCACAAGACTGGGAACAGTGTGGAAACATCCAGCCCTGGACAGTGACAAAAGCATACATCATCAGTTTAAAATTAGCCACCAGCATGTTAGATATTTTCCTTTTTTCTTAACTTTGAGGACAATTCCTGTTCATTTACAAACAGAGATACTTATTTTCCTTGGTTTTTGGGGTGTTTGATCTCAACCCTGAAGCAGCAAGAGGCATAAGATCTTAATGGCCGTTCGATCACAGACAGGAGAGGAAAAGTGAATAAGTACAAGTGCACCTGTGCTGTGTACATGTATTTAGACATACCTGTCCTGCCAAATAAACAAAGGACATCAAACCTGGTGCAGAATGGAAACACAGACTAAAAGACGTGAAGCATAACAACTGACAGATAGTGGCATAGCTTTTAAAAATCAAATGAAATGTACCTTTAAACTGGTTAATGTATTTTTAAACCGTTATTATGACAAACATTTTAACTGATTATGTAATATGGCTATTGAGTAAAGATGTCTTAAACATTATTACATTATCAGTTAAAAAACTGCAGCACTTAGTTCAATAATGTGTCTAAAGGATCTACAAACATCCTGAATTTAAGTTTAACTACATTTTCAATCTATTACGTGTCCTATTATTATCTGTCAGTTGCAACATGGGAAGAGTGTAGATGAAATGCTGATGAACAATGAATGGAAGTGCAAACATCACACACAGAGAGACAAAGACAGAAACAAAAGGTAGGTTATGTGCATTTGGCAGACATATAAACAGCATTGTCAAATAAATCCCATTAGATCAAAATAAGAAATAAATCTATACATAATATTGTTTCAAACACCTTCCGAGCTGATCGTATTGTATCGTATTGTATTGTTTTGGTGTTACAATGAAGAGTGTTGATGGGAGGGAAGCTGAATGTTGAACCAGGTAGTTACTTTCTATTCTTATAGATTTAAAGTCAGAACACTGTCTCATTCAGGGGTACATGTAGAGTAAATGTAGAGTACAGCTGCAGCTTGGAGGCATAACTTAAGTGCTTTGGATGTGCAACTAAAAAGAACTGGTAAATGTCATATAGAGGCAAATTCTTGTGTACCAGGTAGGTATCATGGCGTATTTTAGGAGCACCAGGCGAGATAAAGGTATGAAATTCAAGGCTATTTCACCCATCAGGAACAGCGCCAATGGTGTTTCTTTGTACAGAGATCAGTGAAGACAAACACTCCTATAATCACATATACACAGACACCATCAGCTGAAAAGAAAAAAAAAAAACGGGGGAGATAAACATGTACACAATCCTCATTTATTGAAAATGAGAGGTCAGATGTCTGACAACACTGCAAGCTTCTCATTCTCCTCCTGATCTGACTGTGTTTGGTCCCCCTGATAACCCAGGACAGTTCGCAAGACAAAAGAGGAAAAAAAAGGGAAATCAAAGAGAAAGCTTGAAAACTGCTCCTCCATCTTTTCCTTCTGTTCAGGTCTTTTTCATCAGCGTCAAAGGGGGACAGGAAGCCAAGCGGTGGGTATTAAAATCAAGTGAGTGGTGGGACAGGGCCAGGGGGGGGATGACTGTCATTTACAGATTTAGTTGTCTTAGTTCAGTGCATTTTCTCTGTTGTGATCCACAAATGTACTTCTGTAAAGAAAAGGGGAGAAGGAACAACAGATCAGATATACGTACAGAACACAGTTACCATTTTCCCACTGCCTCTTCTGATTTAGGATCTTGTTACGACAATTTACTATTAATTAACAATTGTTCATAATCCAATAATTATTCTATTGTAGTGCTTTGATTTTGCTGCATTACAGTTGATCATTTCGGAACAGGTAACCGGTAGCTTTTACTACACAGTACAGAGACAGATACCTGGTTCTCTTATTTTTCCTTGTGAAGAGCTTCTATGAAGGCTTCAAGTTTCTCCTGGATCTCACGAACTTTCTCTGCAGAAAAGCAAACAGTAGTTTGGTTAGTCAAACCCCTGATAAACACACAAAACATTGACACAAAACAAATAGAAAAACACTGAAAACCATGTCAATTAATTGATTAGTCAGCCAACAAAGAATTGGCAACAAGTCATTTTTCAAGAAAAAGATGCCAAGAATTCACTAGTTCCAGCTTTATAAATATGAAGATATGCTGCTTTTTCTTCTACCACAGTAAACAGTAGAGCTGAAACAATTCGACAAAAGATTAATCAGCAGATACTTAGTAAGTGAGTAATCATTTAAGTAATTTTTCAAAAGAAAAGACAAACATTCTCTGGTTCCAGCTTCTCAAATGTGAGGATTTGCTGCTTTTCTGTGTTTTAAATCATTTTAAACTGAATATATTTTGGTTTTGGACTGTTGGTCGGACAAAACAAGATATTTGAAGACGTCAGCTTGGCTTCTGGGAAATTGCAATGGGCTGCTTCTTCTTCTTTTTTTTTTTTTTTTTTTACTATTTTCTGATGTTTAATAGACTAAACGATTAATTGATTGATTAACGTTAGCTAAATCAATAATGAAATTAATCATTGGTTGCAGTCCTAGTGAGATGAATGTCTTTGGGTTTTTGAATGCAAGACATTTGAAAACAACAAATTGGGTTCATGGAAACAATTTTCTAACATTACATTGATCACATGATGAATCGATCATCAGGAAAATAACTCACTGATAATGGACATAATTGTTAGTTGCAGCCCTAAACATTTCCAATTACTTTTTAAGCATGAACTAGTTTCTTTCAAACAGTGTGAATCTGAATGTCCAGTTGGGTGAATGTGTTTTTTTTTTTTTTTTGCTGCTTTTCTTGTTAAGCAAGTCATTAAAACACAATAAGTACTAAATGAAACATCAGGATGGGTAGCAGGTCATAAATCTGCTCTTTAAACAGAGAAAACAATTAAACAATATTCCCATCCCTACCGTATATGTGTGCAGGTGGAAATTCCCTCACATTTTTCACCAAAACACCAGATGGTCCCCTCTGACAGTGACAGCCAAACCTCAAGGCAGACCTGCTTCACACATCTGATGATGAAGGCTTGTGTACCCTTTCCCAGTTAGCATAGACCACATCAAAGCTCTCACCCTCCCCTTTTCATGGTATGTACCTCACGGGCACGTTGCTAATGGACAGAGTGAGATACCATAACAACAACATTTCACATGAAAGGGAGGGAATCTACTGGAAAAGTAGTCAAGTCACTTCTTTTCATGATTACACTCCATTGTCCAGAGACTGCATAAGACGAGCAATCCTTCCACCCAACATGTACTGTCACACGAGATGAGCGAGCCATCTAAAGCAGTCCTAATCGCTGGTTAAACAGTGGCTGAAGGAAGTCTGTGGGCCAACACAGAGAAAAGGAAGCAGTGGCTCGCAATGCCAGCTGCACCTCAAGGCCTGGCTGGCTCTCCAGCTTCCCTGTCACCCTCGCTAATCTGTCTGGATCTCCCCCAAGCACAAACTCAAACACCGGCTCTGAAGAACAAACTAGCACTGCTCTATCTTGATCAATCAGCCACACGAGATCCATAGGCGACCTATTGTCGATTGTTTTCCTACGAGGAGGCCCAATGAAAACACAGTTTCAAAAAGACTTGTCCGTTTTCAGGGAGATAAATCATTGTGGTTTGGACCTCAGAGCAACAGTGTCCTAAGTGTCCATTTCAGGTCGGCACAAAGGTGATAACTCTGTGCGTGCTTTGGAGTGAAACCAAATATCGTACTCAGGGGCTTGTGTGCAGCCCCCTTTTGATGGGAGCACGGCTGCTGAGGTATCCTTTTCCTGACGAATGAAAAGCACACGGTTGTTAGGAAAAATGCAGGCACACCCCCACACATGTCCTGAAACACTAGCAGAGCTGAGAAGTGCTGGATAAGAGCTGAAACACACACACAGACACACACACACACACACAGACGTAGGCAGAACTGAGACAAATTAACTGACAGCCAGAAAAGCTTTGCCCTGAAAGACACACAGACACATCCACCCTAATGTCTTGAAAACCAGCAAGAGCTGTACAGTCATGCCACCTCCACCTCTTTTCACCTTCCTACACACTCACCGCTGGCAGGTGGCAAAAAAGAAAAAATCCCCAGCCTTTGATACTCCGTTAACACACTCAGGCAACTCAGGGCGTTAGGTGGAGATTACAACACCTAATGGAGGTATTAAGAGGGCCTGTCGAGGGGCACGCTGACAAGTCACTGCAGCAGGTGTGGGGTGGAATGAAACATAACCCTGCGGTATGCCATTCAAACGCGCAGTCCACCGCAGGGCACGGCTCAAAGGCAACTGACAGAGTTCAGCCGTGTGGGCTGCATGCCCTGACCACAGGACAACATAACTCACTCCAAGCCAATCAGAGCAGGATTACCAACATCTGTCCGACCTGAAGAAAAAGACATGTGAGGTACGGGGTGGTGGAGTTTTGGTTGGTGTGAGGAAAGGAGCGTACTGACTGTCAGAGCATCAAAACATGGGAAATCCCCTGGCTCAAGCTTCAAAGCTTCTAACTGGGTTTAGATGTGGCTGATGATAAGGTGCTCTATGGAGCCTCAGTGTTTCAGATGCAGACCGCTTAACACGGGTCAAACATTCAGGATCCTGCCAACTGTCGGGCAGAGACAAAAAGCTCTGCCAAATCACTGGGGGCAGCAGTGGTCTAGCGGTTAGATTAGAGGGCTTGTGATAAGAAAAGACAGGTTTGATTCCACAGATTGGCTGGGAAAGCTTACGGCGGGAGGCTGAAAATCACTCTCCTTTGCTTTAACACCTGCTGGGGCAAGTGAAACCCATCATTGATCCAGTGCTTGAGTGGAGCAAAGCACAGAACTGTGGTTGTAGTGGGCAGCTCTTATTAAGTCAAAAACTTTATACAGCCCAAAATCACAAGTCACACATTTGTCTCAGAAGGCTTTACACTCTATACAACATATGTTACCCTTTATCCGCATTCAGGCTGACTTTAGCGTGAAAAATCCTTCCTCATAATACTAAAATCCACTGAGCAGTGTTTTGGTGTCTGATAAGCCTTCGAACTTGTGGATCTGTTACTCAAACTGGACTTCCTGGATCATATTTCATCATCTCGACAGTACCTGAAGCAACACACCCCCAACAGCGCAACCCCCTTGCGTTTTTTCTTTCAGTCTCAGCACCCACATCACCTCAGTGCAAATTAGAAAAAAAACTTAAAACGCAAAAAGAAGGGAGAACCCTCAGGAGGACCAACAGAACAGAAGCAACAGAAGTAAAATTACATTTCAGAGAAACAAAATGTAAATGTCAAGTGTAAGGTAACTATTACAGTAAGTGTAATCAGTTTCAGAACGTGAGTCAGAGAAGATATCCAGTAACTTCCTGGCAGTGGTAGGATCTGGAACACAAACCCTCCTTTATGTGTCACAATGTTGAGAAAACATCCAGCCACCTATCCTGATATACATTTTGGTTTGACTTTTACCTGTGCCTGGCTACCTGTGCAATTGGAGTTCCATCATGACATTTTGGAGAGACGACTGCACAGATCAGAACAGCAAAACCCATCAGCCATTCCCTTACAGCGGGATGCTTAATGACTTTAAAATGAGCCCTCAGCAGCTTTTAGGAGCCCAGGAGGCCACCGGTGAATGTGAATGGCGTCTTTCAGAAAAGCCAATATTCTGTGGATAAAAACTGTGAGAAACAGATATTTATTTCCCCCAGCACCATCTGTTTGCCACCAAAAGACAGCAGCAAGAGGAAGAAAAGGCCACAACAAGGCTTTCTTTTCACCGAAATGCAACAAAAAAAAAAAAAAGTGGACAGAGTCACCATTGCCTGTTCCTCACTGAGCAGTGGGAGTAGCGATCTAAAACTCCATTTAGGCCCCTGTTTACCTAAGAGATGAGCCCCAAAACACAGTCATTCAACCGCTCACCCCTTTATCTGGTCATGAATATTCCCATAATCCTCTGGCCTCTATCCAAGAGGCGCCTTCTTTAAGATGCTGGGTGTTGTGTGGGTTGGCGAGGGTGGAGGGACTCATTGAGAGAGGGGAGCCTTTTCCCCCAATCCCCTCTTTCAAGGCCTTCTCTCGGCTGATCTCCACATGAAATGATATCTCATTCACTCTCACTCTGTAGAGTCCCCTAAGCCTGCTACGGCCGAAGCGCTGGCAGAAGGACGGCTGAGCCACAAAGCCTTTAATTGACCTGTAATTAGACTGTGAAACTGCGTGGCCCTGCTGGACAAGTAGCCAACACAGAGGAGAGGGAGAACAGAGGAGAGAAAAAGATGAGAGGGAGAGGACAGGGAGGCCTGCAACTTACTGTGAGATAGAAAAAAAAAAACTAATCCTCTTACTGTGGGAGATGGCCACTCTTCTGTAAAGAAAGGGTGGCTGTTATGAAAAGTGGCAACAGAAGTTTGGTGCCAAGACTGAGGCTACTTTAGCATGCTGCTCTTAAAATTTTCTACTGACAACCGAGCAGCAGTTCACAGCATGGTCACAAGAGAGAGGGGGGCCAAGGGTTTGGTTCCTGTCCCAACCTGTCATCATTCATGAAGAAAATTTTTATATCTCACGACTGCCAGGGTCACAGTGTAGGTGGGGACACTGAACGTTTAAACGCTCTGCCGTTTCCTTCTTTGAAAGCCGATCTCTTAATGTAACAAACAGAAAAGCCTTTTTCCTCGGCATGCTGCTTGATTTGTCACTAAATCTGGATTGTCAAGCTATAAAAACTGGGCCATGGGAGACACATGGACACAGGGAGAGCGGGGATGTCGACGGCCCAAACGCAATGTCAGTGACAGAGCAATGAATCAGCCCTCTCTTATCTAGAAAACAGATGCCTGGGAGAGAGCAGCCCAACCTGGGGAAAGACATACGTAGGTCTGAACAGGTCAAAGCTTGGGGTCAGCCAGAGGGCAGACTAAACAAAAACAGCAAAATGAAGGGAAAAATCCTTTGAAAGAGCCAGGTGATGACTGTTGTTGGGCTGTGTGGTGCAGGTTTTATTGACAAGCACTGCTTGTGCCTTTGAGGGGCCAGACATTTTAGAAGGTTTTAGTGCAGGGGGGGTTTAAAGACGGGGGTAGTGGTGACAAAGTTTGGAAGATGGTGGATTTAGTTCTATGCCTGATGGGTTTAACTGAGGGTAGAGCTGCAACAGTAATTGTAAATGATTCTGATGCAACTGTAGAGAACTGGAACTCATCATCCAAATATAGAAGTAACCAGTCACCATCACTTCCAATACCCATTCTTAAAAATGAACAGGTCTGAGACAGTAAGTCTACTCATGACTCATGGTGTAAATCACAGAAAGTCAGGAGTCTGAAGTTTTCCAAGACTCACCTTTGGCAGTCAAATGGAGCCCTGTGCAGAGGCTAAGTGGCAATCAATCTTGAGTAGCCACATGGGCCTGGGGATGTGAGGCTGACAAGTCTGGTTTAGACTGAGATCCTGTCATAATCCCTCAGAGAAACTCCCGTCTGCTGAATCAGCCACAGGTGTGTGGATCAAGTTAACTGATGTGAGCACACAAAACAAACACACACACGCATCTAGCCCTGTTGATACCTGGGCCTAAATGTTAAGGATTGGTTTTTAATCACCTTCTCTCAGTCCCTTCTTGACATGGCACTGACCCCAAACCAGCCAATTACACAAGGCGACAGAGAGAGATAAGACAGGCCAGCTCTCCTCTCCCTCATGCTGCCCTCAGGTAAATACACGTTTCCAGCTGCTCTGGACCCCACACACCGTCACATCCACATAACACTGAAGAGACAGCAAACGCACCTGGAATTCCTTTGCGCCTCTAGCAAAGGCCTGTTCAGGCCCATAGGCTGGAGTCACTGGACAGCAGGTGTTAGTAGTGCTGGTGCCTCAAAAACTAGAGTACACTACACTACAGAATTTCAAGAACTAGTTCAACTCTTTCTTGACACTGAAAAACACCAGCGTAAACAAAATTCATACTCAGAAAATAGTCTATCCACACATACAGTAACCAGCTTCATATTTTGAAAGAGATTTTGGGCACCCAATGATTTGATATGTGCTTATTTAGTTTGATTGGATAATTTAGCTGCAAGCAATCCAGAGTGAAGCTCTGCATTACCTTCATAATAGCACACAGGAAACACATTTTACAGTGTTTTCCCCTAAAAATGAGTAATTGGAAACAACGTTTGTCCTATCTGAACAACATATTCTTAGCCACAGAATTGTTCAATGAGAAAATTCAAACCTAAAGTTTTTTCACCTATTTTAGAGAGGGAGTATATGCTTTTCCTATTACCTCATCTTAACCAGCATCTGATGTTAGGTCTTTGTGTGTGTGCATGTGTGTGAGTGACAGGAGGATCAGTGGGAATGGGTCCCTGGTGGCCACACTGTGCTGGAAACATGTGAACAGAAGCCCCGCTGAAGTTCCCCTCCCATCGCACACCTCCTTCTCTTTCCTATTTTCCCACACTTGTGCTCTCTCGCTCCCTGAGGAGAATGAAAGACGGCTTCACATTCTCCTTCGTAGTTTTATTTCTTTATCACCACTTGCACTATTGCCTCTTGATTGGTTGTCATCTAAAACACACAGCTCTTTTTCCTTGTTTCCTCAGTCCGCTGGATTTATTTCCTGAGTTTGTATCTAGGGACGATATTCAGAAGCAGCCACACCACCTGCAGATGGTTTATCATCCAACTAAACCTGACTGTAAATGCTGTAAATAGTAGTACAGCAACATCGCTAACAATTGGCAATGAGCAATGTTAATGTTATCAACTTTAAACGTAGCTATTAGGTGGATGTTTTAAAACACTGGAGCGGAAACACTCTGTGTGTCAAACCCACAGTTTTCATACTGCACTATGTTTATTCAAATCAAGCTAGTGGCTGGGTGAAGCCTTGATGGAGTGAGGTGAAGGAGGAAGACAAGCAGTGGTGAAAGAGACTCCTGTGTTTTACAACAGGTTAAAACAAGATTGACAGTGTATAGCAGAGTATAACAGATGGAAGACAATGAAAAATGGGAGTTTTTGGAGAGAGGGAGAACTAAAGAGGAAGTGAATGCAGAAGCGTGTAACAATGACAAGAGAGGAATGCCACATGTTTAACATCAGTCGTGCTTCTTATGAGATGGATAAAGTTAGAGACAAGAGATGGTCAGAGATAGTGAGGCACAATGAAACAGTGGAGAGACGAGCAAGTATGACTGTGGAGCAATACAGTGTATCAAGTTAGACTTAGACGCTAGACTTTGAAGCTAAATGGTTAATTGGTGGAAATTTAATGTAGGACAATTTCAAAAACTATATAAAAGAAAACCTGACCTGGGTGATCCAATTTCTGAAACTATATATGGGCAGTATCAAAAGAAGAGCAGCAGGAAATCAGTTGGAAAGAAAGCCTACTGTAGTAAACCAGATATGATGACAAAAATGTCTTTCATACTGTATTAACCTTGTTCTTCACTAATCTAGTGGTGGACACAGTACAAAGAAAGCTGTCACAAGATGTGGCAAAAATACTCAAGACATTTACAGATGATTTAGGGTGCCTTGCAATAGAAAAAAAATTACTGTTTACATCGGAAGTCGCCTTCACACATCATTAACAGAACAAGATTAGATAAAATGCAGGAGGGGCAGCTTCATCTGTGCCAGTGTTATGACAACTGTGGATCTACTGTTTGTGTACTTGATGCTCCCGGGGAGAAAATGGATCATTTGGCAGCAACTCTGCAGCCTGAGGTTTCCTCCACCGTGGGAAAAAACAAACTTATATTGTATCTACTAAGCCTCCTCGGTTTACAGAGCGACACTGAACTAAATTGACAATAGTTAGTGGGAATGAGTGTTACAGAAAGAGCAAGAAAGGTGGAAGAAATAAGAAAAAGACAAGCGCCAAGGGATGAATGATATAGAAGCAAGGCGGTGTGTTAGAGGGAGCGATGTGGAGAGTGACAACAACAGATAGAAGTGTAGCTAGAGAAACAAAACAACAGAGCAAATAATTCAAATTCATAAAGGTCATATTGAAGTAAGAGTGCATGTAAGAGCAATAACCCCCCAATGTGTCAAAGACCAGACAGTCCGCCCACTCTTTCACTGAACAGAACCACCCCCACATTCCAAAACGCAGACCAGTTGACTCAGGCCATGTCTACTATGATGACGATACCTCTGAATTTCTTTTTCTCTCGGTTTTGGCTTTCCAACCATAATAAGGTGGCATTTTCTACTACTGAAAAACAGACATTTTGAAAAACATTGTCTGCAGCAAACCGTGATTATGAAGGCACTGGATTGTGTTGTAGTGTGGATGGTAAAAACGTAACGACGTGTGTGTCAACCTTCACATACACAAACATAATGAGGTACTAACATGTGTGACATGATAACAATTAACAATTTTTCCAAAATTAGTGTGGGCATGGCCTCACTAAAATAAAAGCAGTGGAAAAGATAAGAGACTCTGAGATGCGCAGGCCCATTTCCTGCTTCATGTGTAAATGAATGCAGGAGAGCACATTTTGAACAACTGGGTTCAAAATGAGTGGGTGGATTGGTTGCATTTGTTGCTAGGGGTGTTTAGACAGTTTAAAATTAAACAGTTTATCAAAAACATCAAAATAATCTAGTTTCCAGAAGCACGGCCATTAAAGCAACAGAAGCATTAATACCTGGGAACGGAAACTTGCCCTTGTAAAGCCACTCAGAAAACGTTAACCAGCTGCAAGAGCAACAGCAGCCTATGCTTCTATCCCCCCTGAAAGCAGCCACATGTGCACACAACACCTTAGGACGATACGTCATCCCTTACAGAGGAGCACTTCTCGTTGAGCCCTCACTAATCACTCTGGAGGAAGCTGCTCAAAGGAGGAGGAGGGGGAGGAGATGAAAGGACACGAAGTGAGCGTGAGGCTGAGAGGGCATTCCGGTGAGCAAGCCCAGACAACCAGAGCTTTATTGTATTCTGCTTCCACACAGGAGAAAGGAAAAGGAGAAAGTGACTGCATGTGCAAACACGCAAACACTTCACACATTATCACTGTTCTCAAGAGCACCTTCTGTTGACACCTTTAATTCCTTAACCCTCAAATAGCCTCAACACAAAAGCTGAAATCCATATAATTTTTTTTTGCATTCATCAGTGCCAACAAGCCTAAAGTGAAGATGCTGAACTTATTGTAAAAGGTTGTGGTGTGGTGTTCATTTGAATCAGCCCTTCCAAAAATGGGCCAGCGACCAGCAATGTGTGATACTAATGGACATATAGAGATACATCTATCTTAAAGATGTAGATCACAGTAATGACAAAAATCTCCACTGTGACCAGATTTATTATTATTATGAGGATCTCTGAATATAAATATCCTGGCATCTGGTTCTATATAAAAAATAAAAACATTTTATTGATTGACTGATTTACAAAAGACTGCTTTTACTGCTAGTGCAAGAATTAATGGAATAATCGGAAAAAGCCAAAATAATCTGGCAGGGTTTATTTGATCCCAAACACTAAAGCAGACCTTTGAAGAACTGAGAAACTGGCACAATGGCATCACTTTGCAAAACTGTCCTCACTTGGATGGTCTAAAAAAACATGTTCTCATAAGAGTAAAAGTACAACAAAAAGGACACACACATTCATATAGGTACAAGCATAAGTGGACACACACACGCACACCCATATGTACTGTATATACTCCATCATGGTCTCTCACATAACCTCTTTCCCATAACTAATGTTTTAAACTCAACTACTGACCTCAACTTCACACTGAAGAAAAGAGCTGATGTAATAATGTGTCAATAAAAGCCATTGTGTGTGTGTGTGTGTGTGTGTGTGTGTGTGTGTGTGTGTGTGCGCGCGCGCATGTAGGTGCCCGTGCCAGTGCACCGTACACAAGCTCTTCATCAATCTGACAAGGCAGATAAAAAGCCACCAAGAGGGGAGTGACAGTCGGGAACCGCTTCTTCCCCTTCATGGACGGCCGATTCATGTGACAGAGGAAGAGGTGGAGCGGAGGAACAGAAAAGAACTATTACTGCAATTTACACAGCTATTTGCCAACGCTGTAAGCAAAGTGAAAGGCTCAAAACTAAGACTGTGGGAATACAAATATTATGTACTGTATATAAAAAGCCTTGAAGTTAACATAACCGTTAAATCTCACCAACAGCTCCTTTGAAAAGGGGTCTATATGTTATAAATGACAAATGTTCCATATGACATAATTTGCTGACATAAACCTTTCAGCAAAATAGTGCAGTCATGATTTATATTCATGAGTGTCTGGAAGCACACAATATTAAATATGAAATGCAACACTTCATAATAGAGTAGTAATTCTGGAAACACTCTGGTATAGTGCACTTTCTCAAATCAGGCAACACTGTACGTTTTCCAGTACAACACACACACACACACACACACACACACACACACACACACACACACACACACACACACACACACACACACACACACACACACACACACACACACACACAACACAATTTCTATGAGGGGCAATGAAGCCGCCAAGCGACATCCCAGTGGTCTCCTAAGTGGCCTGCGTTTGAACATTAGGCCTGGGCTTTGCTCCAGAGACGGCACTGTGCCATACAGCTGGTCTGGCACACGTTGACAAACACACACACCTCTTTGCAATGTACATTGTACCACTCATTAACGGTGCTTTTCACGCTCTCACTCACTGATGCACACACCTGATCAGTATTTGTAACCTGAGCAATGCTGAGCCTGCCTGCGAGTAGGGGCAAATAGAGCTTAACAACAAACTGCCCCTGGCTGGGAGCACATTTCTGCCTTTGTTAAGTGTGTTTATCCTTTCTCCCGCCTCCTATCTTTCCCTCTTTTCCCTCCTCTCTTCCCTCCTTTTCCTATAGTAGAGGTTATCAGGTGAACGTGGGGTCTCCACTCTGTTGCACTATTTTTTTTCTCTCCCCCTCTGTCAAGGGAGAGTAAAGGGAGAGAGGGACAGGGTCAGTTGGACAGATTTTGACAGAGGTAGCGAAATAGTGACACAGAGATCCAGAGAGATGGAGAGGTGGAGAAGAAAGCTAGCTGGATCAAGTAGCCTGTGGTATTAGCTGGCTGACCTGTGGGGTCAGGTCATAGTTTGGGCCTGAGGAGATCTGAGCTGCTGTCTTTTAAAGGGCTGAAGAATGAGCGGGGAACAACATCTCTGAGGAACAATGATTTCATAATGCATCGAGTAAGGTTGCCTTTTCCTGTAGAATATTACATGGCTGGAAAGAAGTTGCAAAGACACTCCTTTTACTGAAAAGCCACAGGTTCAAAGCCTGCCAACAGCTTGTGTTTCAGTAAAACACAATGACTGGGTGATGTATTCGTCCTATAAATTGGGTATACTTTGACCGATCCAAATAACTGATAATACAGAATGCACACGGAAATTAAGCATATTTCCACCCCCGACACCATTTATCAGTCATTAAGACTAGCCTCTGGAAGCTGCAACATCATACTGCAGTAACTGGACATGCCAATGCATAACCAAAAAACAAAAAACTTTTAAAGAATTTTAAGTGAAAGTGAAGTTTCATTTTGGATCAAAAGACTTTTGAACCCTCAGAAGCTCACTCACTTTGTGCTTTGAGGCGTGTCACAGAGTCAGCCCATCAGCCATGCAGTTCAGTCTAGACTGATGGACCCGCATACCCACGCCCACACACATGGGTCTAGGCTGCATTACACAGAAAGGTCTGTGCAAAGTGTCAGAAAGCTAATGACCCAGATCCACCACTCACCCACTAACTCAACCTGACAGACTGACAAAGCTAAAACTCTGAAACATACATTTTCTGGGTAGGAGGAAAAGAAAAATCTGACATCACTATAAAATTAGGGCTTAGTGATATAGGCATGCTGAGAGGTATATTTGAAGAATATTGCAATTATGAGTTAAAACAAAATGAGTTGTGTTAGATTTAAAAAAATATATTTTTGGGGGCATTTTCATGCATCTACGGGAGAGTAGACAGTTTTGGCAGACAGGAAATTGAGGGAAGAGAGACATGGGAATACCATGCAACAAATGTCCCCAGCCAGACGCAAACCAGGAACGCTGGTCAGGAACAGTCAGCGCCTTAAACCCCTAGGACACCAAGTCACCCAGAGTGGTGTTAGGTTTAGCATTGCTAGATATATATACACATCTTTTCTTTAGCTCTTGTTTAATTTCCTAACACTTTACATTACACAACCATTGTACAATAACAGGAACATTTTTTTACTTCAAAAACCTGAGGACTCTGACCCTTGTTACGTCTAACTCTTGACTGCTTGTATTGATGCAGATCCTGAAGCCTTCTCTGTGGCACAAATAATGGAATTGGCAATAAAACAACAGAATATTTGAGCTTTGGCAGGATTTTTGCCCACTTTACATGCCACTTTGGCATTGAACCAGCTGTATTTCAGTTGTTGCTTCCCCTTCTATTAAAAACTACTTAGCAGGTTAGAGAGTGAAAATGACTGAAAAACTGAGATTTACTAGAGAGCAAAGTTTACATGTCCCCATGCTGGACCCCATGAGCCTGTGAGAGGTTATGGTGTGCATGCACAGTTGTGTTTCTACCCTATAGATCCCCTGACAGATTCCAACCACATTCCCACATCTATCACTGAGTGGAGTCTTTGGTGGTGGGAAGTGGGAATGTCATGCCTGTTTGGGAAAGGTTGGGATCAACTTGCCTTATAGGATTTGCAAGGCCAGGCAGGTCTGGGCATTGATTGGAATGGAGAGAGGACTCTGTGTGTGTGTGTGTGTGTGTGTGTTTTCTCTCCTCTCCCCTAGGCTGGTGTCACAGAAAACCTAACTCCACTGCAGAGGAAGTGAAAACAGTCCCCTGAAAAAAAAGACAGTGTGTGTGTTTGTAGCTCTTTTTCATGTGTCTCTTCATGTAGTTTGAATGTGTCAGTATGTATAGGTATTCTTGGTGAAAATTGTGTGTGTGCATTTGTGACTGTGGATGTACCTAACTGAATGTTTGTCTACTTAAATACACAATAGACTGTGTATCCTGTTCGTATATAATCTGGGTACATGTGTGTGTTTACACTGGTAATAACAGAGGGTCATTGAAAGTCATTGAAAGAGTGTGTGTGTGTTTTCTCAGGGCGATAACTGAATCTTGGTCAACCAAACCAAACACACACACACACACACGCACACGCACACGCACACGCACACACACACAGATAGACCAACCACAAAGTCTTGCGTCATTCATCTGTGAGCCTTTACAACATGCATACCCTATCAGTAGTCAGGAAGCCCATATGAAGAAGGGTAAGAGTTGTAAGTAACTTGTAAGAGTTTAAATAAATGTATAACACTCTTACAGGGTTAATGTTTGAGGGCCCAGCAACACCCATCAATTAGATTCTGTATATAAAAGCCAAGAATATCTGGCAGCAGGAAGTAGACAGCAGGATGAGATTTCTAAGGGCCAGAGGGCAAAGCACCGCCAACTGAATCCTGTCAGTACACAGCCAGAGTCAGAAATATTGCTAATATATGCGTCATAAGGTCAGGGTCTCCGTAAGTTGGAAGAACTTTAATTTAAACAGTTTTTAAGAATAGCCAATGAAAAGACCTGAAAAAACAAACTTTTTAGGTTAGTAAGAAAACAGAATGATCAAACCAAATCTGTCTTGCTTCCTGAAAAAAGTCTTGTCGATGCAGTTGAGACCGACTTTATTGTTAAGGCTAACTTAACAATAGGCTTTTTTTGTAGCCAAAGGAAAAGGACAAATTCATGAATTGTATTTTTTATTATCTCTAATTAGTGTATTTAAGGCATTTTAATGTTCTTCAATCCCTAAATTTATATCATGCAGGCATTTTCATAGGTTTTAAGGATTTGTTGGTGTCAATGAGAGAATACTGTTGTGTGTGTGTGTGTGTGTGTGCAACCTGTACTTTGAGGTAGGTGTGTGTAAATTATGTTTGCAAGTGTGTGTGTTTGTGGAAACAGGAGCTATGATTGTGTGTGTGTGTGTGTGTGTGTGTGTGTGTGTGTGTGTGTGTGTGTCAGAGTTCTGAAATGGCAACAAGCCTTGCGTGCCGCTTAGTGAATATAGACTTTGCTTAGCAAGCAGAGTTTTGCTGAATAAGACCAAAGCTGGAGACGACTCAACCTTCATTGTACTTTCTGTTAATAGGAGCCTTTGGTAAGCAGACAGGTAAAAATTAGCGGATATGTAGGGCCCACCCCCAAGAAAAGTCTTTCAAAACTTACTAACAGTGCAGATATACTACATGTGTACAGTGTCATTGTATGAACACTACATACAGTACATGCCTAAATGCTTTTTAACCAGTGTAAATGAGACAAATTCGCACATAGGCAAGAGTGCGCAGTTTCCCACAGATCATGGTGGAGGGAAAGGAGGAGATTGGTCACCTGCCTCTCCACAGAGGGGTTTCTGGCTTAAATCCTGTTAGGCAAGAACTTCTTATGTATAACACTCCCAAAAACTGCTGCCAGGGGGTGCTAACCAGCAGTCTGTCTGCCTCAATCAACTCCCTGTAGATAAATCAAGATTTAGATATCCATGGAAACACCAGACAATATGTACAGGTCTGGTCATGTCACTGGTGACAAAGTCCAAGATATGATTAACTAGAGGGGTAGTTAGTGGTGCGTTTGTGCCAAAAACAAAGGAGTCTTCTCCATCCGTCTCTGGTTACTATCAATGCCAGGCTCAAACTGAGACCAGAACCGTACTGGTGGTCTGACTCATAGAAGCCTCATCCTACCCATACACTCAACAAATGAGCACGCCAGGCATTTGCGATATTGTGTGCTTGGGTCTGGTTCATGACCTTTGAAAACACAAGGATTTTCCAAATTATGACTCATTTACTTTAAACAACTGTGCTACAGTATTTTCCTTAAAAAAGTCTGAAAAAACAAACAAAGAAACAAATAATTATACTATTCTATTTAGAGCCTAAAACCATAACACTAACATATTATTTAACATAACATATACACATAACATATTTAGATCAAACCAATAAAAGGTGGTCAGCAGTGGGTGTCAATCAATTTAAGTGGTGGAATTCGGATTTACTGAAGTATGCAGGAACACCTCGGGTTTCTAGAGCATTTTAGATTTCCAAATTGAAGTGACTAAAAACATTTTACCAAGTTCAGAGAGACCCCATTTGGTAAAATTAAAGAGGGTGTCATTATAATATATGCATTGTTGCTGAATAAGTAACGGTCACCATGCTCGTGTGTGTGTGTGTGTGTGTCTGATGGAGGGAGGGGGAGACAAAGAGAGCGAGCAAGCCAGGGCTTGTCTTTTAGGAATGTGGGCACTGTGTGTGTGTGTGTGTGTGTGCGTGCGACAACCCTGCAGATTAAAGCAGCACAATTTGCAAACACCAATTAAAGACTCCAAATATATAGTAAAAACACATATTTGCGTGTGTGATGTCACCACGAACAGGTATGTCAAGTATATGTGTAGTGTTTAGTCTCGTGGGGCCAGCCATACATGCACAATATACACATATGGGGACGAGCATGGTGGGTTAAGACCATAAAACAATAAACTTAGTTTCAAAATTTTACACTGATCCAACACCTCGTGAGACTAGAGCATACCAGTGGACACAACCCTGTTTACAAAGTTGAGGCATTACTACTTATTATATGAAGACTTGCTACCAAGCGTCTGAGAATAGCAACCGTGAATCCACCATAAGAAGAAGCTTAAAAAGCAAACTGTCAGTTGACATCCAAGTTATTTTATCAATTTGATGTTTTAACTGAATGAATACTGTTATGTCAGACTAGTCAATACCATTTCCTTCAGCACTAGTGCCACCTACTGACAACTTAAAGGTTTCCTCTTAAGGAAATATTTACTAAATACAACATACCACAAGTTGAAGTATGGACACCAGCGTATGAGACAGACATTGGGGTCTAGTAGTTTGGGTAACTAACATCATTTGTATGATCCCTACAACAACCAATAGGACAAGCTGACAGTGACAAACTGCTTCCTTTCTCATTTTCACTTTGTCATTCAAGTGTACACTTGTGTTTTTATTTCACTTATTAACATCATGTCATATTTTTCAGCTGTAAGTCTTGTGTCTTACTGAGATCCTCGGCCAGCTGGACCCGGCGGCCAGTGATGAGCTGAGTCTTCCTCTCCATGTCTTCCCCGAAGTCATCCAGCACCTCCTTCACATTTTTCTCCAACCGACGCACTGAGAATGGAGGAACACACACACACACACACACACAAAGCATAACAATCAATATTCAATCCAACAACAATGCATCAGATTTTTCTCTCGATGTTCCCATTGAATCATATGATCAACACATTTTTACCATCATTAAAATGGTTGAGAGAAGAATTGTCTGTTCTCACAATAGACATTTTGAGCATCCTGGTAGTAGTACTGATTTCATTATTGAATGGTTACCGATGACCTGGATAACTGGTTATGGATCTTGGATAAATTACATCACAAAGCTCAGGCCAGCAGTAACAGTTTACCAACTGCCCCAGTCAACCATATTTAGACCACTTTGAACTATATGGTTTTGTCTGGTCGCATCATGGTGATCATCACTTTTTGAAAAAGGAAAAGAAATGCTGTGTACATTGAACTCAGTGTTGAATCTTCCTCCTAAATGACCGGAAATGCTACTGTTGCAACAATGTACTCCAATGTACAATTTATCAAAACTTGAGAGGCAATGCAGGGCTGACTAATAGGACTGGGTAGGTAAAAATAAACAGTGGCAGAGAGTTTGATATATAATCAAATGTGATTCCAAAAGTATCCGTATTTGCCCTTTTTTTTCTTTAAATGATGGATACCATATTTTGGTCCCCAATCCTTACCCTCAGTGTTGGTGAGCTGCTGCCGGAGAGTGTTGGCTGTGATGACCAGCATCCTCTGGATCCTCCAGAACAGTACCACATCATTGCACTCCAACTGGAAAAAAACATGCAGGCATATATTTTCACACAGTGACCTTAAATATAGCCGAGGATAAGGTGGAAAAGAAAGACAACTCAGGATTACTCCTCGTCTCTCCTTACCTCAGAGTCAACAAAGTGTCTCTGGTAGTAGTAGAAACCTCTCTTGCAGAGGTTACAGTGGCCCAGCGCGTTCTGCAAGAAGTGTCGGCGATACAGCTGATGCCACGTGTCCTTGATCTGACCAGGTAAGGAAGCAGTTAATGAATGGTAGACATAATGAAAGAAGGCACACACTGTATGCATGCCACAGCTGTTATACTTTTCATTGAAAAAAAATAGCAAGCTTGTGTTTTAAATTAGCAAAGACCAGGATAATTGAAACTGGCAAATAAAAAAATAGAAATATAATAAGGAGCATTGGATTTTCACTTGTCAGTATTTATAACATTTATATATTTGTCCCATCTCTTGTTTAGAAGCTCAGAGACACAGGTGTTTTGATCTCACCAGCACAGGGTCAACTTCAACCCCTCGTCCCTCCAGATTCTTCCTGACTGTGGTGACCTCGTCATTGGCCAAGTAGGCTGTGTGGTCATCGTGTAGCTTCAGCAAGCGCTCCAGCTCATTTTTTGTTTCATTACGAATGTGCTAAAAAAGGTCAAAGAAAATGAGATGAGCACTGTCCTCATGGTGGCAAATGGGTGTTTAGATGGAGATGATTATTTAATGCATTGTGTGCTTCTATCAAGCTCTTAGACTTAAAGTACTGTACATTGGGATCAGCACTAATGTGGCAACTGGTATAGCAGCCTAACGAGTGCTTTATAATCCTTCCACTTTAAAGTCTCTGTGGTGCCTCTTAAAAAACAGCACAAACTCTGACCTGATCTGGTGTGCGATTGGTCCAGTTCATCCACCTCTGCTTCCAGTCTGGACCCACCATATCTCTGATTACTGACTCAGCTACAAGAAGAGAGAAGAGCAACAGAGAAAGACAAGGAGAAAAGACATAACAAAAAGAGAATGAAATGTATGTTGCGAGTACGTTACTTACAGCAGAAGCCATTTCTATATACAGTATATTACACAACCATGAGATCATATGTCTTAAGCATTCATGGCGCCATAGAAACAGAGCTCCAACTGTGGCAGTAAAACAGACTAGACAAGATAGCACTGAAGCATAACCACTTCTCACAAGCTGTACTCTTCCTAATATGTGCTTCTGGGACTTGTTTAACGGTTTACCCCAAAGTGTGTCAAAGGTGCCGGAGCAAATTTAAGAATTTGTTCTGTAATTTAAGTGGATCTGACCTATGTTTGAACACTAACCTTGTATCCTAATGGGAGGAAATGTAAAAAAGAAAGAAAGTGCTCGGCAGGTGGAGAAGGCACCAAACATGGCTGTCACTTCCAACCTTTGTTTTTAACATCTGTGTTTGTAAAAACATGACAATAAATGACCTTGAACTGTGTTAGTGCCATACTTAACCAACTGATCTACACATCTACACACGGCTTTGAAACATTTTGACAGGTAAGTTATCACATGGTTAAGACTGGGAAGGGAGTCTAGTGCTGGTTAAGTGACAGTGTATGAGGCCATCATGGCTAACATACTGTCTTTGAGACGTGACCGCAGGGTTTCCTCCATGAACTGGATGGCTGCATCCCACTGGGGCTTGTCTGTGATGGACCGGTCTTCTAGGGCATTGTGCTGGATCACCCTCTGACACACACACACACAAGGCAAGAAGAAAATCACATTAATTAGTTGAGCTGCAATGTAATCGCAATGCATATTAAGTCCTGTAAAGGATCTGCCACTTGTTAGCATCTATTGGTATTTGCATCAATGTTAGCAAGACCAGTTTCTTTATATTCATCGCACATTATCATGAAATTGTGTCTGCTTAAGGACACGTTAAATCAACTAGTATGCATGCTCTCTGTATCCTTGCACCCAGGGTAAGTGGAGTTACTGTGTACCAGGCTGTCCATGGCCCTCTCATTCCACTTGTGCCTCTTGATGCTCTCGTCCTTCACAGCCTCCTTCAACTTGTCAAAAATGTCGTCCTGGTCTTTGCCTTTGTATTCAGCCATGAAGCGGGCAAACTCCTCCTGCAGTGTCTCCCAGGCAACCTAATGGGAGGCAAAGTATAGTGGGGAAAGAGAAGGCTCATATTACCACAAGGCCAATGCCTGATTGAATATTTCTTACATTTTTGCAGTCTGTGGCACAGTATTTGAACCAAATATAAGTAAAGACAAATATTACAGTGCTAAATTATAGAATTTGAATGTCAGTAAAATGCCAAATCATTCAGTTATAACTCAACTGTTTTACAACAGGAACAAACTCATGACCAAATTTATATTTAGAAATGTCCTCATATCAGCTTAGAAGATCTGATTTAACCAAAATTTGATTTGATTTCATGTAACAGTCAACATCTCCCTTTAAACAATCTGAATTACATAATGGCCATTTGTATAAAGAGACGGTCTGCGTTACCTCCAGTGCTTTGTGTGGAAGCTGCTTGTCGGTCCACTGCTTGAGCTTGATGTCCACGGTGGTGTTAAAGGTACCCGAGTCCATTGTTTGGGCAGCAGGCAGGTAGATGTTTTCAATCACATGGGTGGAAACACGTTCCCACAGCTTCTTTTGCAAGATGGACTCCCTGGGAGAGTAAAAGATAAGTCATGCCACTACTACTACTGAGTCTCCAGGGACTGAAGAAGACGATATCTTTTGATTGGCACCTCTAGCTGTTGTGATTTTGGTTCTCTGTGTTCTGACTTCTAGTTACATGCTGAAGGTGCTTTGACCATACCGCAGATGCATGTAACTTTTTTTTGTTTTAGATAATTATCATTATTTTTAGATTTAGATTTAACATGGACCAAACAACCAAGAGTGTAACAAAGTTGCTTCCAGGTGTCCAGCTCAGTTGTGTTAAGTGACCCGGTGGGGTAAGAAAACAATGAGTGAAGAGGGATCGCTCTTGGCTGAGCTAGTTTTACTTGTGTAGTCCGTGCAGTGCTGCTGCAATTGCACTCGACTGTAAATTCCAGTACAGCTCCGGTCTGACCCTGTTAGCAGCTAACAGCTTCCACACTCTCACTCTATCTCTCCACGGCAAAGTGGCAATGGAACAAAACCCTCCCTAAGTTCCCCTTAGAACTTGGGGAGGGGAGTGTTGTGCCTCTCTCATTCATCATAAACGCACGCTCATATTTCATTGGGCTCCCCTTTTGTTCAGGCTAGCACTCCTCACTGTCAATAAGCGCCATCTCCAATAGTGCTGGCTGCTGGCTGGCTAACAGGCCCACCCCTGTTCCCGTCCATGGGCCATTCATCAGAGTATTGATCTGGGAGAACTGATGGCACGCACACTGGGGACGGCCACAACACCATGCATACATCTCATTTAGCAAGGTTTTCCTCATTGGGGGTGAGGTATAACTATACATTCATGCACAGA
Source organism: Macquaria ambigua (assembly GCA_008360985.2). Taxonomy (NCBI): domain Eukaryota; kingdom Metazoa; phylum Chordata; class Actinopteri; order Centrarchiformes; family Percichthyidae; genus Macquaria; species Macquaria ambigua. The sequence goes on from VMKM01002432.1 coordinate 46,980, forward strand.
TAAATGCACACAGATAGACCTGCAGTTTGCTCTAAAAATAGCTTTCTACTCATGTCTGGTTGAGCGCTGGACCAGTGCAAGCTCATGATCTAATTGCCTTTAGGCAAAGACCAATTTCACACAGTTCAGTCCTCATAAAGGCGGCACCCCATTAAGACCAATATTCTACACAGAGTGGATAAAACACAAATACTAACAATAGTAAAATAATCATCTAAATTTACAATGCCAGAACTGACATCTGACCCAACTACAGGACATACTACAACACAGTGCATTTGGAAAATCGGATCACATCTTCATTCAAAAAATAATAATAAACCAAAAAACATCCTGGACTTGAGTCCCTGATCAGTTAAAAGAAGGTTAAACTACAGTTTAAAATATTTGTGCTGCTAATAGTATTTAAAGAAATCCAATCAGATTGGCCATACATTTCTGTAACTTTGGAGATTTTTCAGATTGTTCCCAGTATTTTGTATGTTCAAAATAAACATTGATAACACCTTTGATTTTTTAAGATAGTAACCAAAATAATGAGCCCTAGTTATTAGCTCATCATTAACTTACCAGTGTTGTGGGGTCACTTGGCTCAAACTAATGACTTCATCCAAGATTTCATTTTTGGCCTTTTCAAAGAGCTCATTCTGCAAAAAGACAAAATAACATTGTATTGTTACTATACGCCTTTCAAAAACCTTCATTGTGTGCAACTGTTCTGTTGTTTAATAAACTCTTGCTTTTATCTCGACATGAATCCTTTATTTTTCCATAAATGACATTTATGAAAACATTGCTACCAATGAGCTACCACTTTATTTATTTCATAATTTTGTTTTTGTTGAGCCTCTGTTAAAGAGCAATCTAAAAGCGGCATTTAATGTCTCACCCTGTCCAGCTCTCTCAGACGAGGGTAGTTATTCTTCCATTCTGTCTCCAGGTTGAAGCGAGATGCTGGGGTGAGGAGGGACAGTGAAAAGGAATATTTGATTTAAACAAACCTTTACAACACCAATTACTTGACATTTTACATAAGTCAAATTATAATTGAATATCAATGGTAACACCATAAAGCCTTGTTAGAAAGTTAACCTGGCCCCTTAACATTTCTAAATGTGTGCTCATTCTCATGCCTGGACATCTCATCTCATGCCTGTTACGCTCCATCAAACAGTAATTCTCTATAATCAACAGGCAATGGCCATACAGGGACAGGGCCTGCTTTGTTTTAACTTGGTATGATATAAAGGCAGCTTTCAGACTGCTAATGGTGCTTATCCTTTAAAAAAAGTGGGTGAGGACACACTCACTCTCTTAACTGGTCCCTTAGGAGGAGAGGGGATGGGGCCAATCACACACTCTTTATCAAAAGTCAGAGTTTTAGTTCTCATATATGCACACAGAGACAGACACAGTGACAGAGAGGCACACATACACAAACACACACACACACACCAAGCCTGCTGTCCCTTTCCACAGCTCCCTATCCACAGTGGAAATTAGGCTAATTGCTGGTTTGTGGGGCCACAGTGGCGCCAAGCATGGAGGACCGAGGCCAGCTGTGTGTGATTTGATGGGATATGGATCGATACACCAGACAATAGGCCTATGGGAACTGCAGTCTCACGGTCATAAATCTCCTATGCTGTTAGCAATGGGCTTGTGATTGTCTAGACTAATTGCAATGGGAAGGCAGGATTGTGGAAAGGTGTGGCAGGGTGGGCTGAGTAAGGCCAATACAGGGAGGAGGGGGAGTCAGAAGAAGAGGAGTAGTAGCACCTGTTCCCTGTACAGTTAATGGATTACATTACTAAAACATGCCTGGGACTGTAAAAGGCGTTGGATATAAACATTCACTAAATGGCACTTATAACGAGGCATATGAATCAGTCAACCCTTCCTGGGATAAAGGTTAGTCCTGCAAGTGCAGTCATACCTTTGAAGACATCAGCCTGCTGCTCAACAGACTCCCGAACCATCTTCCAGAAGCAGTCGGAGACGGCCAGACTCAAGTTCTTTGTGGTCACCTGGTGGGCCTTCAGCATGCCGTCCCTTGTTGCATACACACATTCATTGTCAACTTTACATTAATTCATGTGGTGAAGCATTAAAGTTTGGTGAATCAGGTGTAACTTGCCTCAGTAATCTGGAGTTCTGGAAGAAGTCTTCCTCATAGTCTTTAATGGAGTCTATGCTTTCACCGGTGCTCCCTGCACACAAGTCAACAGCAGAATAAGGTGCGAGTAAATGACAATTCAGTTAATGCTAGATTTCATACAATTATAATACATTTCAGAATAAAATACCAGACAAAAAGCTGTCCTACTAAGGAGTCCTGTGGTTACCACAAGAGGTGTCATGAAACAAAGTTAGTGAAGTAGGACATGATAGTCCTCATTAAATAATGTGAAATTTAAAGCAGCATGGTGGATCACTCAGTAGTACATGTTACCTTTTCCTGTCACCACAGCAAAGTAACCCAGGGCCTTCATGGGAAACAGCTTGCCTTCCACTATTTGCTGGATCTGAAAGAGAAAAAGTAAAACGAAGGACTTAGATTCCAGTCTACTTAGTAGTAGTACAAGCTTCCCCACCACTGGCTCATTGAGAGACCATCAATGTAAAATAAAAGTGCTGAGAGCTCCCTCTTGTGGAGCAGCTGCATATAGCTTCACAGGAGCTGACACTTTGTCCACTGGTTTGAAGACATCTGTAAATGCAGCTGTTTTGTTAATTAAATTCAGCAGGCTTTGCTCACTATGTCTGCAATCTTGATGCCATTCAACTCAGGATGATAATGATTATGATTGATTTTATCACTTTTAAGAATTGATGAGTCAAGAATATGTTGACTAACAATGCAAATTTCACTTTTTGATGATCGCCATTAAAGAGCTAGTAGACAGATCCATGCTGTCATCACAATAGCCGTGATGAAATACGTGAATAAGTGCCAAGGTGTTAATAATCAGTACAAGGCTTTACATATAAAGTAACATTTTTGTTGTAATATATTTTTGGGACCATTAAGCTGTCTTACTCTGCTCGGGCTAGCCAGGTTCTTCTCAGCCAAGTCCACTTTGGTCAGGACAAAGATGGTCCTCTTCCCCTGGGGGTCCATTTGGCTAACCAAGTCTGTTACAATGCTCCGCTCTGCGTCCACACTGCCATCTGGAGGGAGACAAGGAAGGTCACAGAAGATATGATAATGGTGTACACATAGTAACAGTGAGGATGGTAAGAAGCATGAAAACAATGAAAGAATGAGATTTGGTGTTTTGCTTAAGGACATAACAGGAAGGGTTTTTCAGTCAGTGACAGACCATCTTCCTGCTCACTACGACGAACGCTGCCTTTATATATATATATATATATGATTGTTGCAACTGCAAATAGTATACTCATGGCTCACCTTGAATACAGAGGATGATTGCATTGGGGTTCTGCATGTAGGCCTTGCTGATGCTGAAGATGGTTTCCTTAGTATCCGATGCCATGCCTGTAGTCACCGTCTTAAAGAGACACACATTAAAAAAAAACTATTAATGACAGTATTTGTGAACACAAGTTTGGTCTATTAGCTTTGATTTAACATGAGAGAGCAAATGTGAGAATGTATACTCACACTGATGACACCTGGTAAGTCAACAAGCACCATCCTCTGGATGCCGGGGCCTTTGACACTCAAGGATATCGTCTGACATGCAAAAAATTAACATCATTATTCTATGAAATGTTAGAGAAGTAAATCAGCAAGTAGCAGCTTTGTTAGCACTCTGAATGGAAGGACTATGTCCAACCTCCGAGCTGACTGTCTGGCCCTCCTTCACACTCTTCCTCATCCTCAGCTCAATCTCATGCCTCAGAGCAGCCAGCTGCAGGAAGAAGAAGAGATGCCAGATGTAATGGTGTAAACAGGTAAAAAAAAAGTCAGTGCTAGAATTCATATTAGGCGGATGGAATGAATGACTTTGTGACTTACGTCTTCCTCCTTGGAGAGGTCAAACTCTCTGCCACTGTCCTTAAACATGGCCACATGGTGGGGGCCTTCGCTTAGTGTTACCTGCAGACAGAAGATGAGTATTGTCAAAGACTCAGATAAATTATAGAAATCCATCAAAACTATGTTCCTACTCATTTCCCAAATGCCAAAAATTCCTTATTGTCAATTCTGGCTGGCGATGCTGTAAATGCTGTCATTTCAAGAATTTCTTGCCATTTCAAATCTTTTTTTCTGTCCTTTTAAAAAGGTAGGATTACACAAACATCAGCCAGTCTGGACCCACATACCTTGACAGGAGAGCGGGTCATCATCTCTCCCGAGCCCCTGGGGAAGATCCTAGCCTGGGCTATCATCTCCAGCACACTAGTCTTCCCAGCACTCTGATCCCCAACCACAACCACCTGAAACAGAAGAGGAGGAAATGCGTGCGGGGTTGGACAAAACAACATTTTGGATGTTAGCATGTTTCTTGTCCCATTTGTATCAGAAACAAAAAACTGGTCAAAAAATAAATCCTTCTAACATCTTGTGAACGGAGAGCCAACAGACAAATAAAGCCTTCTTTGACAGAAATCAGTTTCCCATGAACAGTAGAACAACATTTGACAGCTCCTTACCCTGGGCAAGTGGTCCTGGGTGTTGTAGTTGGCATCGTAGTCAGACAAGATGTCCAGGACTTCAGAATACAAGTCAATAAGGGATTTCTACATGAGAGGACACAATAGAAATTAACATTAATTATATGTATCTTTACATTGCAATTAGTTGAAACTCTTATCCAGAGTGACAATGACAGCAAGGAATAACTAAAAGAATAATGACTAAACTAACAGCCAACAAACACTTGTAGCAGCATTACAGGACCTTCAAGGGAAAACTTTAAAATGACATGTTAGTGTGTAAAGTGTGTTCATTGTGTGTTTGTGTTTTTACCCACCTTCACTTTCCTTTGGTGAATCCCCTTATCATCTTTTTGCAGCACCACTTTCCTTAACTCTTTATTCTCCTTCTCCAGTCTCTCCAGCATGCGCTGATATTTTAACTATGGGATAAACGGTAGTATCCGATCAACAACCAGCATCAGCAACACTTTACATCTAAAAGAAAGTTTTTGCCATAAACCTGGTGGCGATATATTTGAACTGTATGAACAGTATTGTACAACTAACTATCCATGTAGGTCTAACAAAGATCTTATTTGACTTTTGGGTCATTTTGATCACTTTAAAAGGGCAATTTTATTTTACTGTAAGTGAGTATTTAAAAATATTGGAAAATAAAAGCTCTAAAAGATTTGGATGACTTGCATGACACTAACATTCCTCTGTTCAAAGAAATTCAGTCTAGACTTTATGAAAAGTATCACACAATTCACTGTACCTGCGTACGGAGCAGGTCTTCTTGAAGCTGGTCTATCTTTTCTTTGTCTGATGACTAGAGGTTGAAATAGAAAAAGAACAGCAACAAAAGTTAATGCTTCCTTTCTGTTTAGAAAATATGGGCTTCCCGTTACTCTCACTGTGCAACTTCACAAGCATGAAATCCCACCACCACCACGGAGGCTGGTTACGTGCACACTGTATTATAGAGAGAACCAGTGTTGAGAGTCAAGTTAATGCATAAAGAGAGGAACAGAAATCTGATTCCAGGCAGACACTACTCATTCTGGTGTTACTCAGCTTCGATCAGCAAGTTATTGATTCACAAACAGGCACAAATCACAGAGTGAGCCCCGAAAAATACAGCTGAATATAATCACAAAATCATTTAGTCATTATAGCTTGATTTTTCATGTTTGGGCAAAAATCTCTTAGACACTTGCAACATGTTTGACAGGATGAGAGACAGGACAGAAAGCAGGAGACACAGTATACATGAACAAATGGGACTGGCAGCAGAAGAAAGGGAATTTAACAGAGACACACCAACTACTATTTCTACACTAAAACAACAGGGACAAGAAGTGTGCCGTACATTACCTTCTAGCAATATGCACCAACAGTGTATTAAAATGTTTTGAATTTGCTTAATTAAGATACTTATTTAACTGATCATAAGCTTAAGGTTTCCACCTTTCTGTTGACAACATAGTCGACTCTCAAATTTTTATATAGCTGGGTCCATTCATGGTAGTTTCAAAAAGTGCAGGTCACACCATGCAGCGGCTTGCCACTCCACTCCATGCAGTGTTTCCGTATATGAATGGAGAGCTGCAGATGATGATTCATTTGCATGAGAGAGTGAGACTGAGCTACGTCACAGTGCTTCTGGAACCAGTCTATGAAAGTCCATGCATGCCTTCTCCACAGCTGACCCGCAAAGCAAATCTTAGCACAGCCTGACAGACTATGGGGTGATACATGGAGGCTACTGTTGGGTATTGTAGGGGACAGACTAAAGTATTGACAGGCCAATTCGTTTGCACTATAAATATAAAATGAGCTTAAAAAGATAGAAAAGATTATTTAGAAACACGGCTAAAAGCAGAGGACCAGACACAAACACCTGTAAAATATAAGGCAATCCACTGCAATAGCAATGTGATAAATACGTTCAGCCAGAGAGGAGATGTTTCATTTATGATGGTGTTGTACCATTTTAATATGTTGCTGTCTATGTGGTAGACAAAATAAACATTCAATAAATTGAACATTGTCTGCAACAAATATTGCATTTATTGCATGGCCACAGCAGTGGAATGCATTTTTGTGTTAATGTATTATTTTGCAGCTGTTCATGTTGTTGTGTCCTCCATCCTCTGTGTATTTAGGGAGTAACAGAAAGCACTGCCACTAAAATTTGGATCTTCAAGTCTTGTAAAAAAGAGTTTCATTTGAATATTCAAATTGCAAGCTTTCTTCTTGCAAATTAAGTTAGTTACAGATCAACTTAACATCAGCTGAAAATCTTGTTTTTGCTGACCTCCAGTGGTTTAACTTCTCAACTTGCTGCAGTTGTAGTGCTGAAGTGTACTCCAAGTATGTCAGTACACTGTGACAGAACTGTTGGGTGTGCTTACAGGTGCGACAGAGAACACTTTTGAGCACCTCCAACCACACCCATCAATGATGCTGGTTGTGGTCAGAGGCTTGAAACTTTATACTAGAGAAGGCAGTGAAACACTGTTTTTCAGCCTGATGTTAAATTACTATTTTAATTAAATTACTACTTAATTATTATTTTGTCAGGGTGGCTGGTAGAAATGAAATTGTGCTACAATATATATTCTGTTTCATCTCTGCAGCTGTTATCTTTTAGGAGGCGTTGGTGGGATAGGGCGGATCTAAGTGGGGTGGGACCTTCACCTTGCGCTTCTGTTGAGGGGGGCTGGGGTTCGGAGGCGGACTGGGAGCAGGCTCTGGCGGTGGGGGACGCGCACTATTGGCTGCTGCGGCCCGCCGGACCTCCTCCTCGTGCCGCTGGATCTGCTGCTGAATAAGAATGAGCTCGCCCAGCAGACCCTGCTGGGGTACGTCATAGTGAGAAACAGGTAGGAGCAGCAACAAAGACAACAACCAGCCACTGGGCTGGTCAGCCATACAGGCAAATGCTGCATCCAAACACAGGGCGACAACAGAGGAAACCTGGCCTGTGTCTCAGTCACTGGCTGTTCAGACTAGTCAATTATGATATAGTCAAAGCTCAAGTTTAACAGAATCAAGCTCTTTGGCTTTGGTAATCTCGCCACCATCATCAGTGCAATCAAACAAAGTCAGTCTCTCTCAAACACAAAGGTGAGATGCCAAACTTTGCCAGACTGAAGGCAGAGAAGGTGACTAATACCACAAACAGCACCTCTCCGCAAGTGGCAACAACAGTGGCTCTGTTCTCTTTCCTCATGCACCACTGTGGATTAATGACTGTACGTTCACCATGAATCCGACAACACTGTAACTGATTTTCATACTTATACTTAGCTGTAGAAAATACAGTGAGGGTGTGGAAGTTCAGGTTTTACTGAAAAGGTAAAATAATAATTAAGTTCAGACCACAATGTTTTAATGCGCTGCAACACATTAAAACATTAATGGGTTCTGAACATAATCGGTCTGATGAAGCTGAAGATGATGATGATTAAATAAGCAAAGCAAGCACTGGGATATTTCTCTGTCAGGGGTGAAGCACGAAGCATACTGTAGCAGGTGAAATTTGCTTTAGTTCAGGGGTCCCCAACATGACATTGTCATTTAACTTTGTGCTGTTTTTTGCTTCTTTCTGCTCTGTGAAATGCACATAGAATACCTATTTAATGTAATCTGAAGTGAAACATCAACTTGTAAGAGTTGAGTTGTGTTATATGTGCTCATGTTGGAGACCATGATTGCAGACTAAAAGCAGAGCATAGGAGAGGAAAGCCAGAAACTATTTTTTTTAAATGCTCTTCTTAATATTCATTGTCAAACCTTTACATCATGTTGTCATTGTTTAAACTTAAACTCTGTACAGTGTTAAAACACACATAAAAACATAAAAATAGAACAGGGGACACAGAAACGGGTCACTTTGTGGAAAAGAACAAAACACAAAATGAACAAGAAACAGAGAGAAGAACAGAAATGAAGCAAATGTGCATACAAAGTGTTCTGCCGGAGACTGCTGTATAATATAACACTAGAAAAAGAAATGGTCTCCATTAATTAGATTTCTGGAACAGTTGAGAAGTATATCAAGTAGTAAAGGTACTTTTGAAGCAATGACAAATATCAGTGTGCATATACTCAGAATGAGTGCCATACAGTATGTACATGCTAATGGTAAAACCTTTATGTAATACCACACTTAGGATCAAACTGCTCTGTTGCACTGTTTAGACAACAATAGGGCTGCAACTAATGATTATTTTCATTATCGATAAATCTGCCTATTAGTTTATCTATTAATCATTTTGTCTATAAAATGTTAGAAAATAATGAAAAATGCCCTGTGTAATTTCCCAGAGCCCAAGGTGACGTCTTCAAATGTCATGTTTTGTCTGACCAGTCAAAAAATCCAAAACTGTTCAGTTTACTAACAGGTATGACAAAGAAAAACATAACATTTTGACATATAAGAAGCATGAAACCAGAAAATGTTTGGCTTTATGTCTAAAAATGACTAAAACGATTATTCGATTATCAAAATAGTTGCCAATTAATTTTCTGTCGATCGAATAATGGATTAATCGACTAATCATTACAGCTCTAGACAACAAACCATATTTTTAAACCATACTGTTACTGTGTGACGGTCATAAATTACCATAATATTCTTACCATAACATTACCATATGGCCTCAAAAGCTTATCTTGATTATACTGTTGGCTTGCAGCCAGTGTGAAACTCACAATTCACATTCAGTAGAACTGATTGATTCAAAACCCAATCAAATATATTCTATATTATAAGTTCATATAATTAGGACCTTCGTTTTAACAACTTATGTGAGGCGACACTGAGGTGACACATCAATCGCTGCTAGGTCTTTGAAGTCTTCCTGCTGCCTCAGGGCCCTTCAATGCTATGGTTTTATGCCTTGAACAATACAAACTCATATACAAGTTTCTTTGAGTAGATTTTGATTCAGTCCACTACAGTTCTTGCTACTGAAGTGAAAGGTGGCCAAGCTGCAGACAGGAGCTGAGTGCGACCGGACGGTGGTAGAGAGGACCAAGCTAAGAAGTGTCAGCAGCAGGTTTTATAAACTTGCCTTTTTGTATTGCTTGTCGTTGCTGTCTTGTGTGGCCGCAGCAGAAGAATCTGTGGCTTTTAGTGGAGGATCGCCTGAGGTTTCTACCAGAGGAGACACAACAACATGGGATGAGATTACTTATGAAAGTGTATCTTTGACTATTGAGTGCTGAATATAAACAAGCTTAGGGAGACAATAATGCCCATAGCGAAAAGATGCCAGATAACCATCATTTAAAGCATGCCTACGATTAGAAAAATAAACACCAGAGTGATGAAATTTCAAATGTTTGGAAAATCTTGCACTGATTATATATATAGAGAGTTTTTAATTAATTGACCAAACAGGAATAACTGCCAAAGTCAACTTTTGTCTTAACAATAGGAATAAAGAAGTCCAATGTGATTATTGAATTACTGACTTAAGTAACTGACTTAATTTGCAAGGGGGGTTTTGTTTTTTGATGAAGTAATATTTAAATAGTGCAGGCCATAGCACTAAAATAAGATTGTTTAAAGAATGGATTGCTAGTTATGTAATTATTTCTAGTAAGAGTAAAAAGTATCTTCAAAACATTTAGTGCGCCTGGAGTTCTTTGGCGTAACTAACTAACTAAAAATATGCAATAAAGTTCAGAAAAGTGGCTATTGATGGTTCCTTTGAAGTATACAGTCGGACACTGTTGACTGAAATCTTGATCTGTGGATTTTTGTGGGGCATCGTGACTAGAAAAGCAGTTACTGTAGGACGAAATAAAACACCCTGACAATGACATGAAATGAAAACCATCACTGAAAAAAAAAACACTACAGAATATTCAGCGATCCACCTGGTCTAAAGTGCCTAACTTACATTTTTATGACATGCTGTTTGTTGCCATGCACAAAGCAAAGTCTGCTTAGCCATATAAATGATCACTGTAATTTCACTTGCATAGTCAAATGTAACATCTAAGTATACTAAATATATAAATATAAAAACTGAGTATTTTCCTTAAGTTATGAAAGGGTGTGAAGTTGAAGAGAAAAGAGCCAGGAACACTCCTTTGCTGATTTTATGACTTACAGAAGAGGTGTGGTCCCATCTGGCAAGTGTCTGTATATAACTTTGAAGATTAGATCTTTCCGTATACCACTGTTTGTGACCTTTATGCATTTTAGGATTATTATTATTATTTATCTATTATTTTACCACTATTTGGCATCATTTAAGAAAACAAACATTTAGTGTATGCATAAGTCAACATTTTGACTTATGCAAATGTTATTCAAACTTCAATGGATGTTCTATGTAAAACATATTTTGTGTGCATTTTCCAAACATTTGAGAGGAAATAACTAAAGGCAGACTGAGATCGCCCCAAAGATTAGTGAATGTTAGCGTAATTAAAGAAAGCAGCCCATACAGGCCAGGGGAGAGAGAGGGTAGAAGTCAAAGGAGGCAAAAACCACACAGGTGGACAAAGTACAGCCAAGGACAGTCAGGTTAAAGAAAGTCAAAAGGGAAGAGGGGGACATACTAAAGGCGGACAACGCTGGATCTGTGTTTAAGAGCTTTTCAGACCAGGAAGGAAAAATTTGAAATCATGGCGGGTTATTGCCCCCCATTTAACACTTTTCTTTTACTGCAGTTGTGCTTGGATATGAACTAGGGAATAGTGACCAAGTTCAGAACGGATTTTTAAAAAAATCCAGAAAGAGGGAGAGAAACTTAAAGAGTGAGGCTTTTACTGATCCTGTTAAACAGGATAAAATTGGATGTCTGCATAAATAAGCATACTCCTCAGAAAACCCTGAGTCTAAGATGACACCGGCTTTTCACCATCCTAGAGACAGGTCATACATTTCACTGAATACAGAACCTGCGTTAACCATGAACACTGCCATCATTTGCAGCAGCACTGGTCTGCAACCTGGAAGCCAACGTTGCGGGAAGACGCTCTGCTAACGCCTTTAGAGCCGAACCATGACAAGCAGGAACCCACAACCATACCAATATCGTGGCAAGATGGTGGTCAAACAGTGGCAGAGAGAAAAGAGGGGATTGGGCAGCGCTACTGAGTGCGGGGTTTACACACCTAACAACAGATGCAGACCAGAAGCTCCTTTGACTTCACTACCCAAACTCACACCTGTGAAGAATGTTGAGGAGGACAGGAGGGTAGGGGAGGAGGAGAAAGGAAGAACAACACAAGATAAAAATCATAAAAGACAGGAGCAGAGGGATGGTGGTCAAAGCAGGGACACACGCTAAATGATGTGTATTAAAACAAAGCCGTTGCTGTGCAAGAGCTTCGCGTGAAGTAGCCACTTAATGAGAAACTGAGATAAGCACAACCCACATTGATCCTCAAGGAGCCCAAAATGTCATATTTTGTCATTAACAGCCAATCAAGAGGTTGCTCTATTTAAAGGCATTTCCTCTACTGGCCACAGATTTGTAGGCAGAGTAAGATTTCTTTGTTAATGTTGCATTATGACATAAACTCAAAGTGCTGAATTCAAAACACCTGGACTAAAAACTGCTCAGGTTATTACAGGAATTTCATGGTTATTTTTTTTTTAGAACTCTTAACAAGCAGACTGCTCAGCTGTTAGCTACCAGAGATAGAAACCAGTTGCAGATTTGCTGAAGAAATCTCAAAGAACTTTCAACTGACATGATGGTGAGTGGATAATTTGATTTTAGGGTGATCTGTCCCTTTTGTCAAACATTCTTCCATACAGCTGGGATATGTGCGGCATGGTGTGCTATGAGCAAATGAAATCAAAACCCCTGATGCAGGAATGATGAGAGCGGTTTTCCACATGACAGGAGTGGCATGATTAAAGTTATTGCTTTCCTTGATAAGGAGGTTTGAGTTTCACCCTAGTCGTAGTTAACCCCTTATACGCTACAATCAGGGATTTATCCTATTGTACAATACATCTGCAAACTTTAACCACGTGATTTTCAAAAGATAGCGTGTGGGATAGATTTCAAGTCATGAGAGCTTTCTTCTTACCAGAGGACAGACTTGTACTGTGGCAAAAGGACATACTAAAAGCAATACAAAGCGGTTTTGTGTGTTGTTAGGTAATGATTTTATATAAATAGCAAAAAGAACAGAAAAATGAATAGAGAAATATTTAATTTGACAACAGTCTACCCAGGACTGCTCAGCAATGTGCACCTGGTCCCATCTGAATAAATGACTGTTTGCAACACAATGCTACAAGTCATGTATTTTAGCATTGCCTACAAGACTTATGACCCAAAACACATTGGTTAGACATTATTTGGTGTAAAGGAGGGCTCTTTGTAGAATCCTTTAACAACCACAACCATCGACAGAGGGGCTGTTGCAGAAAAAGCAGCAATTTAGAGCATGAAGCAGGCTACTTCCTCATATTTTTTCTAGTCTATGTTATCTCATCCTGCTAAGGTCACTTTGAGGTAGGAGACCAAATACCATATTTTAAGCATGGTATACTGTAGAGCACCCAACCCAACTGTTTGATATATTCAATAAAAGCAGAGGTCAATGCAGATGTGGAAGACAGGTTTGCTTGGGTACAATTACTGTTATCTTGAAACCTGGACTAGACACTCGGATGTCTGCAAATAATGGTTTTATTTTTGTTATGATGCAGCAACTTTATAAAGACATAGTTGAGGTTTTGATCACTCACCAGAGGACAGAAGGCTTTTGAAGAAAGTGAAGTTCTCTCCTATCTTGTCTAGGTCAGGTAGTAGCTTGGCTATTTCCTCCATCTCTGGTAGAGCTTTGGCCAGTTTATCTGTAGATACAAGAGATAATATGTCAAGTGGAGAGACGAAAAGGTTGGGAGTCTTATCTCATTATTGCATAATTGTGCAGCCATGTTTAAAGCATAATCTAAAAGATAACTGTCCCTGTTTTTGACTTAGTGAAATCAGGGATCCTTTATAAGAAACACAAAGCCAGGCTATAGCACATTAATTTTAATCATGGTATTAAAATGAAAAGACTTACCAAAATCAATTTGTTCACTCAGTTCCCAGACAAAATCAGGAATAACCCAGTTGTATTCACTAAAATCAGGTAGCATGTCCTTCCACTCGTCATAGGTCTGGAGATAAAATGACAATCTTATGTTATCTTCACATAAATTAAAGGTTTTCCTCACAGCTAAAGAAGGCAGGGGTCCGCTCTTTAAAGCGTCCAGGGAAAGGTTTTTCCGCACATGACTGAATGGGCAAAACTAAGATGGTTGGTGACTACTTATGTTGGCCTCTGTGCATTTTCTGTTTATCGCCAAACTCATATGTCAAGTTTACAACTCTCTAACTCTGCAATGATAACTGAGAACTAAAAACTAGTTCATGGGCAAGAAAAGGTAGAGAATAGTTCAGAAACTCAGAGTTGGAGACAGTCAATACTGACCTTTTTAGCTGTGTACCCTCCTCCCACTGCCGAGCCCAGCAGAATGTATCGGAGCTTTAGCAGCCGGGCAGCGAGGCGGGCCACCCAGAAGTTGCGCTGCTGCTGGTGGCCACGGCCCCCTGACCCTGGGGGAGGCTTGGGAGGCCGCATGGGCAACCGTGACATGGAGGTGAAATAGCGGGCTGCCGTGCGATGAGGGGGTCGCTGAGGGTTGGCGTTCCCCGAGTAGCGGTGGTGGATGGCACGGGACAGAGGGTGCAGCTTCTGCAGCGGTACCCGAAATCTCACCCCCATGTTGGTGGAGACCAGGTTCCTGCAGGCCATGCTGAGATGACAGAGAAATTGGACAATAAATGACACAAGCTCACCTTCCTCATGTGCCTATAAACACCATAACCCCTGAATATATAATCTGTGGCAGCTTCTGGCAATTCCCCCAATTCTACCCTTGAAGATGCAGGTACTGGTCAAAGAGCAACATAAAATCAAATTTTGTCACAACAGAATCATTCTACCAGATAAAAATGCAACACTTTGGTACAAGGAAATCCAAAGCTTGTATTAGTAATATTAGTGGTTGTTGTTGTAACAATAGCAATAGTAAGATTAAAGTAATACATGTAAAACTAAGGTTTCTTCATTTCCAGCCTTGGAAAATGCTGGAATTGAACCAGCCTATGAGATACAGACAGTAGCAACTGATAAGTGTAATAGAGTTCATAGTTAGGTTACTGCAGCTAGTATGCAAGTCTGTCATGCTATGACAAGTTATCGATTTTCTAAGTGGCCCTTTTAGTACAAGATAGAACCACAAAAACCTGCGACATGCAGGCAAAGAGAAGATACGTTAAGGTAAGATATGTTAAGGTGTTAACTTACAACGTTACTAGTCAGCAACAGACATTCAAATACATTCTGTAAATAAATCCATCATTACGGTCTATTACTATCATACGCTTACCTAAGCAAACAATATCAGAGAGTAAAATGTATGTCAACGCAAATCACGATAGCCTGTAAGTCAATATGTTTTCATATAACACTTGGCAACCGTGTCCAGACTGTAGGATAAACCACATTCCCCGGGTTAGCTAACGTTAGCTAACTTAAGTTAGCTGGCTAAAATAACGTCAAAATTCACAACAGCGGGATAGGCCGCTTTGCAGCAGCTTATATTAAATATCAGTGACAGTGTGTGGAGAGAGGTTATGCATCTAATTAGCTAACGTTATAATATATATTTTTAAATATGGGTCTTTTTACGACGGCTATTGACACTAAGCAGGCAGCTAGCTTCGCTGTCCTCAGCTGTCAAAATGACCAGCTTTGCTATGTGTGCTTTACTCATACAGTACCAACTAGCTTCTGTTACCGTTGCCTTTAGTAAATGGGAACTTACCAGGCAGCTTTACTCCCGACACGCAACATGGTGCTGTTATCAACAGCGGGTAAACGCAAATCTCTTTCAAATTCACTCTTTAGGCACGGTTTGATTCATATTTCCAAAAGGTACACATTTGCTTGCCTGTTATGGCAGTTAACTAGCCTGTTAGCTAACAAGGACACAGCCAGAATGACAGTCCACTTCCTGTGAACGGTACTACCTTCAAATCAGCACGGACAGAAAACGCACCAGTGAATTACTTCCTATGCATCCACAAGTTTGTGCCTCTGAGGCTTTTAACACCCAAACCCAAAGGTCCACACTCTAATTGAACCCTCAGTACTATACTGTACTATTTTTGTGTGGTCATTTAAATTGTGTAGAAGGATGCAGGGGCTCTAAATTCTGTATATATGGGACAGCATTTTGTTAACACACATTCTGGGCCAGAGGGATAATTTGTAATGTCATCAGATGATGATAAAATAATCATATTGATGCCTTCATAGGACAAAGTGACACTAGACACAGTGCTTGCTATAATGCACATGTAAAGTGAAAATGACTTTCTCTGTCAAGTTTCTAACATCAGAATGATACGAAATGTGAGCAAAGTCTGCACGCTCACAGACTTATGGAAAGTGCACGTTAGGGGGTCAAAAAAAGTAGACAGTCAGTTGGGATATTTAAACAGGCAATACTGATAACATGATTGATAAAGATGTCATTTGAATAAACAGGTACAGCGAAGATTAGTTAGGGACAAAGTGCAATTGAGATTAAATTGATGACTGACAGACAGCTGCCCAGTTTCATGATGAAAATATGTAAATGTCTGCAGTTAGTTGTGTGACCTTAGCTGAAGGCTGTCCATGCAGATGTAATTACTTGTTGCAGAGGCAAGATTCTCAGGGGCTAGTCCACATTTATAGAATGAATGCATCAAAATGGGCTGACAAGGCCTGTCACATTTCAAAGACTCTGCTAAATGAGATATATTATGCATGAATTTGGAGGACACAACCTATGTAACCTTTGCAGCCCTCAGTATCCCACAATCCATTAGGTGATCCCTGTCAACTTGTAGTCAGTAAATATCTTGTGACCACATCACATTAACCTGGTACTGCACTTTGTTATAGCTGACCTGTTTTTACAGAATTTACAGAAACACTATACTTTGAATTTCTGCAACTTGAGGCCTGCTAACCATTCTCTATGTTCCCACATAACTGCATTCTTTATACCTGTAGCTTCTGCAGCATTATGGTATCCCATTCATGCCCAATGGAAACAAATGACTCACAGAAGTGACCATTTTGAGAACATTTATTGAAAAGAAAGAAATCAAGATTAATCTGAAATACAATCCTTGGGGAAAGAGAAATGAAAATAAATACAAAATAAATTATAAAGTACAAAAATTTTCAAAAAATGTACATCTCTGCCAATAAAAACAATACATATACCCCAGATGAGCCTCTTGCTGAGGTGTGGGAGCTGTAAATAAAAAGCATACCAAATAAACTGTACTGAAAGAGCTGACATACAGATGGACTGAAATAAAACATTTTACCAACATTATATTTTCATTCAGTTTGGGTATCAACTTTTATTATTTTCTCTATTCATTACAAATAGACACATTTCCCTGAGGAAACAACATCCACGAGAGGCTTCATATACTCAGTGGCTGACTCAATCTAAATGCTGTTTGGTTTGTTTAAAATACATGTGAATAAGAGGCCAATGCTAACTGTCAACAGTCGGTATATGTTGTACCTGTATAAGAGCATAGAGAGGTTTCAGCATAAAATCCATTGCTTTGACATAGCTTTGTCAGAATAGAAGGCAAAACTGTAGCGTAGAAGAAAAGCAATAGCAGTATTTACACTTTGCACGTCATTAAATTGATGAATTTTCTGTATCAATGTGCACAGTCATGACACAGCTGAGACTGAATCATTTTGCCCTTAGCAGCAATATAATCACTTCTACAATAGGCCGCTGATATCGAGCAGCAATGCACAATCTTTTTTGCCAATTACATTTTAATTTTACATGGATGCAAAAGATTTTTTTTTAAAGTTCTAGACAAAGAAAGAAAAATATGTACATTTAATGATCGGACAGAAAAGTAACAAGATTGTCTGATGTTGCTCAAATTCTGAAATCGCTAAGAGGAGTCGCCAAATTATCACTACATCAGATGAATTCCCTTCTTGTGTCAGGTCCTTGGTTTTATACAAAGTGAAGCAAAAGAGAAGCAAAAAAAAAACCCAAAAAACTGAGAAGATCTACTTCAGGAACCTGCAGAGACAAAACTTCCCACTTAAACCAGGTTGGTTTTAACTTTCTTCAAGCTCTAAAGTAGACATGTGCTGCATTATATTTACCCAAGACAGAACAAATATTGATCCAAGTCCCCCAATCATACATCACAATAACTGATTCAAACTGTGAAATAAATGCCCATGATTCATGCCCAAATAAGGAAGATCCAAACTAATGCAACTCCATAACAAAAGTGAAGGTACAAATAAATCCAAGACAGTACAAATCAAAAATAGACAGACAACTGATTGTAACACAGTACCAAAATAGTAGAAAAAGACACACCAGCCCTTTGATAATCCAAAAACCATACATTTTTATAACTAAATCTTTTTACTTTTATGCACACAGTAGAAATGTACATCTCATATATACAGATAGAATCCAACCTCTAATATTATCATCACCTTTTAAAGTCCACTTCTGCTGAGTCAACTCAGGTTTGATAGAACTGAACTCTGGCTAAAATTAAACCTTTCTTCTTTTTTTTTCAAAATAACCATACAGCTGTGATGAAAAGTCTTTGGAAATAGAATCAATAACCATAGTATTGCCTTGCATTAAATTTTGTTCTTTATACAACATTCAATTCTAGCCTCAGTAGGTATCTAGAGAAAGAAATGAAACCCTGAAAGCAAATATAGAAAGAAAAAACACCACTGAATATTTAGAGGCATAGAAACTCTTGTGACCCATGTTTGGGCACATCAGCAAAACTGCCGAAATCTGACAGAAATAAGTAATTTGTTTATTTTTTGGACAACATATCAGAATCTTTCTGAAGATTGGCACAAGAATGTCCATTTGAGTTATATATTTCTCACCAGTTTCATTCTCACACTGACAATTTACCCACAAAATATTATAACTTTTTTTTCATCAAACAATGTATCCATCAAAACTAGGGTCACATATCACATTTGAGCTTGTCATAAAAACAGTATGGATCCCAAGTTTCATATGCATTTGCAATATCATTACACGTATCTCAATAGACAATGACTTTTAGGAACTGAGCAACTCTTGTTATTACTGATATCAAGGAAATCTGCGGTGATTTTCTTTCTACATGAATAAAATCACCAATAATCAATGGACACGCTAAATGCGATGTCATGTGTCATACATGATTAAGTGTCAGATAATGCAGAAATAATTTGCTTACATTTTGTCAGAGGAAGAGAAACATTACATTTAGTTTGACATTCTTTTGACATGGTGTCTCATAACCACTGAAAATACTTTGGGACACATTATTTGAAATTATTAATAATAAACCATACAATTCATGAAAGGCAGGCTGCTATGCAGAGTATACAGTTATCTTGACATTGTGTGTTGGCGTCTTTACTTTAAAGTGATACTCCACCCTAAATCTGCCACTATCTCTGGTGGCTTTAAAGGTGGCTGTAAAAGGTTTGTTTTCTTCTCATCACAGCAGCTGTGCTCAGCTTGAATTTAATCAGTTATAATCATTTCAAATGGTACCAATTTTCATGGCTCAAAAAAAGTAGCAAAATGCACATAAAAACTCCTCAATCCCCTCCTGCAGTGTAAACAGCTTCTCCGCTCTCCATCTGTTAGCTCAGTAAGCCATTCATCTATCTTAAAAGACTAAATTTCACAGATTTTTATTAAGGAAGAAGCTACAAACTTTTACAGCCAACGTCAAAGTTTACAGGGAGCGAGTGAGTGTTTGACACTTAAATATATTTTGGGGAGCATCACTTTAAATGTCAAAGAAAGAGCAGTGAACATAAAATATAGCCCTTAACTCTCTATGCAGGCAGCCTATGTGTAATACATGAATACAAGTGTATATGGTAACCAGCATCCATCTTGTGCAGCGTGTTGTTGCATGGATGTTTTGAATGCGCCAAGAACAGTGAGCTGATGAGATTCACAATGCCTTGCCTTGATTTACGATTACACTTTTAATCAGTCTTCCATAGGAAGAAATTTTGTTTTAAAAAAAAAAAAAAAAAAAAAGGAAAAGAAACGATAAGTAGTACTACTGGCTTTCTGGAGCCACACTGACATGAGTTCTTAAATGTAAGATGCTTTGATTTATATGGTCTCATGCAAATGATTAACTGTAGACGATAACCAGCCAGATTCATGCTGTTTCTTGTGCAGATTTTTTAAAAATACAGTGATGTTAATGTAAATGTTTCTTAATTCTACAGTAACGCTGCATTTGTAGTAATATTTCTAGTATTGCAACCATCTAGTATTCAGAACATGACGATGGAGCTGGCTTCATGCAAGTCTTGGTATGCTTTTGGTCTCCTGTCTGATCATTAGATGCTGACAGGACATGGCTCATAGATGCAAAAACTTAAGATTAAAGGTTTATAGCCACGCCAATGCTCATTACACACTAAAAAACAACATTTTTTGATGGATGAGAAGTTTGCTGTTGTTAGAGCTTTACCACTAGTGGGGCAAAAAGTTTGGCCTGAGGGGAGCGCCAGAGGAAAGGCCATGTTGTTCCCTGTCAGACTTGTTAGCATGGTATGCTAGTACAGCTGAGGTTGAAGAGAATTTCATCATTCGTTTTAGAGGTATCTTGTTATGAAATGAAGTGTTGTTGACCAGTTGGTGGCATGACACGAAGGACCATGGACATCTGTGCCAAATGTCATGGCAATACATTAAATAGTTGTTGAGATATTTCAGTTTGGACCGAAAGACTAATGAATCCACAACGGAAGCATGGCTAAAAAGCTGTCCTTTTGTTATTGTCTTTTTTTCTCATTTTTTATTTTTCTACATAACAATATCTTTGTTAAAAACCCTAAAGGTAAACTCTGACAAACACAATGGAGATCCTGCCACAGGTCCCAGCCTGTGGTTGAGAGAGGATGAGCTCCCTCACTGTTCTCTTTAAGTCCTTTACTTTTTACAAGCCATAATGTTTTGGATGTGTATGAGTTTTGGCCAAATTATGAGTAAAAATGCAACCTAAAAATTAGTTTCTGAGTTTCTATCATCAATCTGTGATGTATAATGAACTGTGTTTTCGGTCTGGGGTGTGCAATTGAACAACAAGTTGACTGCAACCGTTCCAAGATTCCCAGTCTACTACAACTTACACTGTGCTTAAAAGACTATTTGAATACTGGTCTCAAAGGAGTAATTTCAGTCATCCCTGGGGGTCAATGGTAAGCTTTAAAGCTTTTCTTTTTGGTTATGGTTCTATGCTCTCTAATGAGTGCTTGCCAGGTGGTACTGCTAGCTCATTAAAATGACTATATACATGTACATTGGCTGTATAAGACCACTACATAGTAGCAATCAGAGCCTGCACCGCCCACAACAGGTTAGCCCTGTGAAACAAGTCACTCTCTGTGTCAACGTCCTAAAAGTGAGGTGGTGGCTGAAATATGAACATGAGCAGACTTGCTGCTGCTTTTAAAAACTGTATGATCAGATCAAGGTTGGTCAGTACAGCTATCTACCGGTATCTATCCATTACTCCACCCACCTTCAACGCCATCAGTCCTTTCACTTTTGATAAAAGAATATCTCCATTTTAAAGTGAAACCTCTTTCTTCCGCCCTCTTCCTCAAACTCTTCCAGACTCTTTCTTTATCGACAGATTCTCTTACTTGCCGTTTCAGTCAGAGTGGGTCGTACTTTAGACGGCCAAAGTACAACCCCTCTTCTAGGCTAGCATCTGCTTCATCCTATACTCTTCTTCTCCATATTCTATTTTTTTCAGTGATCATTCTGAAAGATCAGACATGATATTAGGCTATTTTACTCTTCGTCTAAAAATGACATCTAGTACTGTGGTTGCAAATTAAATCTGAAGACCTTGTTATTTTAAGCAATTATTTTCTTGACATTTTTTCCATGACATTTCTGAAAGCACATGTATGTCAGAAGCTAGCTCTGAAGTGGAGTGGGACTTTGGCTCTCTTTAATTCCCCTTTCACACAGACAAAGTGAGGGGATATTAAACCTGCATTGGCAGTTAATCTCAAGAGGTCAACGCGCAAATTCGACTTGGCTCCCAGCCTGGTTGAATGCTGCTCAGCTTCGGTGAACAGACATTGCAATAAAGAATGGGAATTACACTTAATGTTACTGATGTTTAAATGACATTTAAAGACAAACGAGAGACCTGAGAGCGCGCGAGTGGGCGGGCCAGAGAGAGCAGGAGTACTGGGAGAACTTTATTTGGTACTTATGTGTAATGCTTTTGCAGCAACGTCTCTGGGACTACAGTATTAGACGCAAGTCTTTGAATGGCAACGACGAGCAATTATCCTGT
Organism: Macquaria ambigua; assembly: GCA_008360985.2. Taxonomy (NCBI): domain Eukaryota; kingdom Metazoa; phylum Chordata; class Actinopteri; order Centrarchiformes; family Percichthyidae; genus Macquaria; species Macquaria ambigua. Next base: position 69,053 of record VMKM01002432.1, read on the forward strand.
GACAATTTCATTTGAATAGACTGAATGTGCGTTCACTGAACACGTGTTATATGCATGTCTTCTGTATGAAGGGGGTAGATTAGATATTAGAAGGGGCCAGGGGGGGTGCTAGGAGTTGATCATGATTTGATAGGTGGAGCCGTTTTCTGGGCGGGGCTTGGCTTCAGTGGTGGTGGTTGGCTTTGGAGGCCAGTCGGGGTCCACACTGAGCTCCTGGGCCAGATGCATGTAGCGAGCCTTGGGTGTCATCTTGCGTGGGCAGCACAGCCAGGACAGACACTTGTATCCCTGCAGGTCAATGGCCCCCTGAAAATACCACAGCCCCAAAAATAAACAAATAAATAAAATAAAAATACCAGAGGGTTCCATATACTTGTGTCATATTTTTGTCAGGTTTTCTAAAACGCTTTCACTGACAAATACTAATCAGACGGTGGCATGCTAATATAGCTGTTGCATGCAAAATATAAAACTGGAGAGGAGCCATTTGCGTAAAACGCAGGCACATTTCTTTACACAGGTAAATTGCAACAAGTGTGCATACATGCAAGTCATTCAAAACAAAATTCTGCATGATAATAGTTTGAAGGAGTTGGAAGAAGACAGCTTAAAGAGTGAGCCCACTCTTAAAAACAAGCTCATGGAGTCAAAGATCAAACAAACAAAAGTATTCCACAGCAGGTCTCTACAGATTAGTCAAAATTTCCCATTAATCTTACATTGGAAAAGACATTTAAGGCTAGCCTGCTTCGATTTCAAATATAGTGTACTTGATAGTGATAGGAACCACTGACAGTGGTGACTGACATAGCTATCTACGACATTACAGGGAAACTAAGAGATAAGTGCAGCAAGTAGAGCTTCGTAGGGCCCGTAGGCTGAAACTTGAGTTGCAGTAGACGGAGGGAGAGGAGGTAGCAAGCAATCATACTTCTAGAAAAAAAGCAATGGGAGATATCCAAGGCTTGGGAATGGTTTGAGCAATAAACAAAAAATCAATAATACCACCTTGCTAAAGGTGGTAAAAACATTTAGCAAGGTGGTTATATGGTGGTTTCTAAAGGAGGTCAGAGCATTACTCATTCACTTGACCATCAAGCTTCAAATTAAACCAATGACTTCCCAGTCATATACCGACTTATCTCAATGTAACTGTGTTTAACAGTGACCACCAGTAGCTCAAAATGTAAAATTAGCTTTCAGCTTCAGCAAGAACGTTATTAAGTAAAACATTTGCCCTTAAGAGCAGTTATGAAGCTCATCTCAAAACAGAGCCGGAGTTGGTGTAAAACAACAACTGATATTAAGCCCTGAACAGAAGGCCCATCAGGGGGACACGAGAAGGAGAGGACAGACTGACGTCTCGCACATGCACGTCTTTGTTAGAGGTTACAATAGAAAGGTGCGCTCTGTAGCATTAGAGCAAGAACAGAGAGAGGGAACACCACACAAGAGGAAAACGAAAGGGCTAAAGAAGAAGGTGTCAGATTTTCCCAACCTGTGGTGTCGGGGCGGCAGGAGTGACGCCAAAGCTGCCCTGTTTTTCTCGGCTGAACACAAGCTTCCATAAGACGATGTCAAGGATGAAGGTCTATGGAATAGCGCAGTGGGTAGGGGAAAGAATTACAGAGAGGCTAATTTGTCTGCTGTTGTTTTTTTGAACAGTCTTCAACTGCTTTTGCAGAGCCACAATGTATCAAAGCTTTAAGTAATCATGAGTGGCAACTTTTTTCTTCCATTAAGCTGTGTGTTAATTATTACATGTGAGGTTAAAATGAAATTAAACAAATTAGTAAGAAGAGAGTGCATGGATACCATCGTCTCAAAATACGGAAATCTTTTGATTATGTTTTCTGATTTTTTTTAATTGACTTAAAAAGGTGAAAGGAATTTGCATCGGTAGTTTAGGAAACTGCATCATCTAGGGTGTCTGCTTAGCAGTGCACGTATCCAAGGGCAGCCATCTAAAAGGAAGGCAGAGGCATAGTGACACTGCGCCACTGAGTGTGGAAGGTCAGCATAAGCTATCCATTGTCATGCAGCTGTACAGCAATAAATTACTTTCTTAAAGAGCATTCATCCATCCAAAAATTAGACAAGCCATGACAAGACAAACGTATGCTGCCTTGAGGAATTTCAAAAGCCCCACAAATGCATACATTTCACCAAAAAATGTTTAAAACAGTCATGTACTTTAAGTATGTACTATTGTTTAAGTACCATTACAGATACCGTAGTCTGTCTTTAAAGACAAGAACATTTTCACTTTATAACATAATTTCTTCTCACAAAACAAGATTGATCCTGCTGTTAAAATAAATAAAACAAAGATGAGCACACTGCATGACAAAACAAAAACTGAACATGAGAAAAACATCTACTGTTACGTGTTTAAGTGTGTGTCTTACCTCCACCAAAACGGACACAGCAGAATTGACTAAGATGATGAGGAAGAGTTTGACCCTCCATTCAAACGGGACACAAACAATCTAGAGAGAGAGAGAGAGAGAGAGAGAGAGAGAGAGAGAGAGAGAGAGAGAGAGAGAGAGAGAGAGAGAGAGAGAGAGA